>PVIC010026002.1:0-24851 GCA_004025085.1 Thryonomys swinderianus
TTCCTTTCTCCTCACAGCCCTGCCAGCATTTGTTTTGGCTGATTTCTTGATAGCAGCTATTCTTTCTGGAGTGAGATGAAATCTCACCTTTTTTTTATTGGTACATTATACATACACATACCAATTACACTCCACATTAGGAATTCATACCAGTATATGATACAACTTTATTCTCATTTTCCCCCTCCCCTACCCACCTTATCTCCCCCCTGCCCTATATGCACAAGCAATGTTTCCTTTTATTTTTACCATCATTTTTTATTTTTTAATTATTTACCCCTAAACCCCATTACCTTTTGAATATTTACTATTTTACAATATCAGTCATGCATTCTAGAACACAATTATAACTTCAGTTTTTCATATCAGAGAAAATATATGATATTTACACATCTGTGACCTATTTATTTCACTTATGAGTATGTCCTGAAGGTACATCCATTTGTGTATAAATGATTCAATCTCATCCTTCTTTACGGCAGAGTAATACTCCATTTTATTTTTAAAAACCCACATCTTTATCTAGTCAAGAGTTGATTGGCATTTGGGTTGTTTCCAAGATTTAGCTGTCACAAACTGAGCTGCTATAAACATGGGTGCACATATATCACTGTGGTATGAATCTTATAATTCTTTTGTGTATATCCCTAGCAGGGGGATGGCAGGGTCAAATGGAACCTCTAATCCTAGTTTTTTGAGAAACCTCCACACTGATCTTGTACTAGTCTACGTTCCCACCAACAATGGAGAAGGGTTCTTTTTTCTCCACAACCTCGCCAGCATTTGTTGCTGTCTCAGCCTTGTGTTAATTTGCATTTCATGAATGACCAGTGACATTAAGCACTTTTTCATATATTTATTTGCTGTTTCTCATTCTTCATCTGAGAAGCATCTATTCATTTCAGATGCCCATTTTTGCAGTGGGTCTTTAAATGTGTGAGGGGGGGTGTCTGAATTTTTTGAGTTCTTCCTGTGTTCTAAGTAGTAGTCCTTTGTCTGAGTAATAGCTGCCAACAATTTTTTCCCACTCTGTAGGTCATCTCTTCCCTCTGTTGGTGGCTTCTCTCACTGTGCAAAAGCTTTTTAATGATGAGAGGATGAAGTGCCAGTTGTTGGTTCTTTGCAGCATTTCCCATGAGGTCTGGGTTTGGTTCCTGAAGTCTTTGCCTTCCCCTATGTCCTCAAGCATTCTACCTGTTCTCTCTTCCAGCAGATTGGTGTTTCTCTTTTAATATTTAGATCTTTGATTCATTTTGATTTTAGGTTAGTGCCTGCTGAAAGATATGGGTCTAGTTTCAATCTTTAGCAAGTGGAAAGCCAGTTTATCCAATACTATTTATTAAAGAGGATATCTTTCTTCAATGAAGGTGTTTGGCTTCTTTGTCAAAGATAAGGTGGTTGAATATTCTGGAGTTGCTTCTGTATTTTATAGCCTGCGCTATTTATCCTCAGGTCTGTTCTTTTGCCAGGATCATGCTGTTTTTAATCACCATAGCTTTGTAGTATAATTTAAAATCAAGAATTATGATTTAGGTACCTTTTTGGCAAGATATTTTCAACTTTTGATGAGCTTATGGAAACAAAACCTCTTCCCAGGATTCTGGAGACTGAGGCAGGGGAATCAACATGAGTTTGAGGCCAGCCTGGGATACATTGTGACTTTAAGACCAGGTTAAACTACGTAGCAAGACCCTGTCTCAAAAAATGTGTATGGTAGCCGGGCGTGGTGGCTCACGCCTGTAATCCCAGCACTCGGGAGGCAGAGACAGGAGGATTGCTGAGTTCAAGGCTTGCCTGGACGACATAGTAAGCTCAGAGCCAGCCTGAACTACAAAGTGAGACCCTGTCTCAAAAAAAAAAAAAATGTGTATGGTATATAGAAGGTGACAAGGGATATGAAGAAAATTAAAACAGAAAAAGGTATAGGAAATATACCTTTGTTGGAAATGGATGAACTGAATATTCAGCAACGGCCTTAGGGAAGGCATTTGAGCAAAAGCCTGGAAGAAGAGGGAACCAAGTTATCCGCATACTGGCAAAGCCATGTGCATGGAGAGCCAGTACATTTGCTATATTTTATGTTTGGTAAGGAGGCTAGTGTGGCAGCATAAGGTGACAAAGGAGGAAAGTAGAAAGCCCTGAAGTTAGCGAGGTCATGGGTAAATTGCATAGGACTCTATATGTCATTGCAAGGATTCCGGGTATTTCTCTGAAGGAGATGGCAGCCGTGCAAATATAAGTGGCAAACGTGCCAAATAAAAATACGGAATGCCTACAGCTGGCACAGGCCTGTAGTCCTAGCACTCATGGAGGCCAAGACAAGAGGATCTCAAGTCTGAACCCAGCCTGGGTAACTTAGCAATGTAGTGAGACCCTGTCTCAAAAAAAAAAAAATTAAGATGGAAGAATTGGAAATGTAGCTCAGTGCAAAGGCCTCAGTTCCATCCCCAGTACCAAAAAGAAAAACAAAAACATAGGGAACTGAGCAACTCAGTAAGGATAACAAAGATATAGCAACAAGGATTTAGCATCCGATGTTCTCAGGCTGGAAAGAAATGACATGTTAGATTGAGGCACTGGTGTGAGCTGATGAGTACAGGAAGATGTAGGTGTAGATGCAGGCACAGGTGTGTGTGGCGCGCACACATAGGCACACATATACCCTAAACCTGTCTGCTAAGAGGGCCCCGGGGCAGTGGCACCCACTGACAGCATAACTAGGCCCAGTAGCAGACAGAACAGCAGGGGCAAAGCCTGTTGGGTGGGTGGAGGGGCCAGGGCGCGGGGAGCCAAGCCAGGGTAGTTGGCATGTTGCAGGGCAGACAGGAGGAAGGAGAGCAAGAGAGGCCAACAGATGGCACAGCCCAGTCTGGCCAGCTTCTGAAGGCCATGGTAAAAGTCGTCTTTCGCCCTTCTTCCCTAGAGCCCTGGGAGCTATTGGAGGTTGTCACAGGGCAGCAGCAGGGCCAGGCCGATAGTCTTAGCTCTCTGGTCAGCGCCTGGAAAACAGAGTGCAGGGTGCACAGGGAGACCCAAGGCGTAATGTAGTCGTCCGTGAGAGGGCGCTGGATGTGGTAAGAAGACCCGGGAGGCAGATCGGCTGGGTGTGGGGCTATGACTTTGGCACAAGGAAGAGGAACCAGTGTGGGGGCTTGGTAACACGGTGGGGACGGGGTCGTCTCTCAGATCCCAGAAAACAGGCAAGAGCAGTGGGCTGGAGGGACAGCAGGGTGATTGAGGGACTGACTGTAACGACATCCACACGGGGCAGTGGACAAGCTGTGAGACGGACACGTTGGAGTTCAGGCCAAGCCGGAGACACGGCCGCCGCACAGCAGCAGCTGGAAGAGCCTGGTGTTGCCCACCTGAGTGCGTGCGTGGGGACGAGGCCCCCAGAGAGATGGGCCCGGGTTGGGCTCTGTGGGGAGGCCTTGAATGTCGGGTAGGCATTGAGGCAAGGAGGGCAGGGCCAGCAAGTAGCTGGCAGAGGTGGCACGATGCCCACATGGGGTCACACATGTGTGTGTGTGTGTGTGTGAACAGGAAATGCCTCCCTCCTCTGCGTCCGTAGACCCCAAATCCAAGCTATGCCAGCCTCCTTCTTTTTTTTTTTTTTTTTTTGCTTTTTGAGACAGGGTCTCGCTTTGTAGTTCAGGCTGGCCCTGAGCTCACTATGGTGCCCAAGCAAACCGCCGCGAATTCAGCAATCCTCCTGTCTCTGCCTTCCGAGTGCTGGGATTACAGGCATGAGCCACCACGCCCGGCATTGTGGCATGTGGTGTTGATTGTTGGTGGGCGTGTCTCCATGCCCAGCATCATATGTGGTCACCGGGGATCAAACTCAGGACCTTGCGCTTGTGAGGCAGGCGCCAGAACCACTGAGCTAACCCTCCGGCCCGCCAGCCTCCTTCTTACACCTTAGTCCCGCTGCTCTCCCCGCTCCCATCTCCTGCACACCCCACGCGAAGCGCCAAGGGGTCCCAAGATTTGCAGGCTCCTGCTGTGGCCCCAGAGCAGCCCCTTCCTCAGCGCAGACACTGGCGTTCTGTTTTTATCTGCTTTATCCCTTGATCTGCTACAAAACATCTTCAGAAGGAAGGTTTGTGCGCCACGGACAGCTGGGAACAAGCGCTGTGGCCATCCGTGGAGGGAGGGTCGGATGGCCATAGATTCTTCTCAGGGGAGACGGGTGCCTGGCGAGGAAAAGTGAGAGGAGCGAAGCTTTGGGGACAAAGCTCCCTGGCATAATAATGAGTCAAATGGGTAAGGTACAAGCCGTGTGTGTTGAGCACACACTCTAGAGTCAAAGTATAAAAATGTGCACAAAAACGCTAAACAGCCGACTCTGGATGGGGAGCCCTCTGGGGTCTCAGGAAAGGAGGGATGGAGTGTAGGCGCTCCGGGTGCCTGGGCATGTCAGGCTGCTGCTGGCGCAGGAGCATTTGCCACATGACTGTCTTTTATGCTAGTGGTCTAGAGGGAAAGGTAGGGAGGAAGGCAGAGGGGCCTTTTAGGCCTGGTGTAGATCCCGGCTTGCTGGGGATGCGGCTCTGGGTCGGTGGGCAGTGGACTCCTTTCATCTGCACCTCTTTAGATCTGCAACCTGGGTGTGGAAAATTTTCTCTCATGATCGCTCTCTTCCCTCCCTTCCTCTTTTTTCTTCCTTATTCTTTCTTCTACTTTTTCTTGCTTCTTTCCTTTCAACAAATATTTATTGGATGTGTAATCTGTGGAAGGCTCTACTCAAAGCACTAGATATAAGCTTTCTCATGGTGCTTACATCAGAAAGAGAGAAAAAAAATCAAACACAAATTAGTACATGGTTGCACCCAATACTAAGAGCTCTGAGGAAAATAAACAAGGTTTAGTGATAGAGAACCATGGGGAACTCGGAAGCAGGGTCAGGGAAGCAGCTCAAGGGGAATGGGAGGGTGCTGGTGCTGGTGCTGGAGGGAATGAAGAGTGAAAAGAGCACGTGCAGCATGAGCAGAGGCCCTGGGGCAGAGAAGCCAGAGCTTGGTGATTTGGAGTGAGAGGGCAGCTAGCGGGCAGCAGGCGGAGGTGGGATTGGTACAGAAGCAGAGACATGGAGGTCCTCACTACCTCATCAAGGGGTCCTACTGATGTGACACAAGAGCACCTGGGGCAGAAGGAGGGCCAGTGTCCCCCGCAGCTCCAAAGAGCACTAGAGGTGAACTTGGTTATGGTTCCACTCTTACTTCTTCTCTCTGACTCTAATGACATTGCTTACTTGGCCACGTGCCTTGCTTTGGCCCATAGGATGACGATAGAGGCTCAGCTGGCAAAGTCTTATGGAGAGACTGCCCGGACATGCTCAGCTGGGCCTGCACATCTGGAGGAGAAGGGGCCAAGGCCCTGCTGACCCACACCCCTGCAAGCTAATTCCATGCTGTTTGTTGCTTGGCACTGAGGTTTTTCTGATGTGCAGCACCCAGTTCCTTGCCCCAGAGGGGCCTCTAGTTGCTGGGCTGTCCTGTCATCATCATGCCTAGGCTGTCCTCTGTCCACATCTGCAGCTCACCCTCTGCCTCACCCTCTGCTTCAACCATGGCTTATTGTCTCCAGCCTCCTCATCACCTAGTGCCTGTTTGTGCCTCTTGGCCTCTGCACCTGCTGCTTCTTCATCTGTCTGCAAAGCCTGCCACGAATCCCTCTGCTTTGTGGCTTCCTATGCAGGGGTGAGTTTTGCTTTTAGCTCACATTCATTGAGCTCTTACTGTACGCTGGGCACTATGCTGAGCCTTGTGTCTGTGTGTTCTAATTTAGTCTTACAAGTCACTCTTTAAGGCAGGTATTTTTTATCGTCTCCATTTAAAAGATGAATTAATAGGAGCTTGGAGAAGTAAATTAACTGGTCCAAGATTACAATCGGGAAGTAACTGTAAAGCCAGGAGTCTCAACCAACAGAGAAATAAGACAGTAGATTTGATCAGAGGTCTTTCTGTTTTAAAAGCCTATGTAACTTTGTTACATCTTTGTGCCCATCTGCTTGCAGAATCCCTAGGCAAGTGCATGTACAATGTTCAGTCAACTCTCAGATATCCTGTTGGGTGCCAGGCTCTGCCAGGCTCTGTTGGGAGACCCCTGAGCGATTGCTTCCTTGGACCTTGTAACAGCCCTGTTACGAGGAAGTCATCTTACTGATCCGATTTGCAGTTGAGGGTAATTGAGGCCCAGAGAAACTAAGGAACTGGTAAGGAGGAGGTGGGTGACATTGGGAAACACAGCAGCCTGTCAGATGCCCAGATCTAACCTGGACTCTGGGCCACACTGACCCTCAAATAGCCAAAGCTTCACAATCCTTCCTAGGTACCAGCTCTAGGATACCGAGTGGCAGAAACCCAAGAGATTCATGGCTCTGACCTTCCCAACAGTCCCTGCTCTTTGGGCTTCAGAGCCAATGACCAAGAGAACAAAACGGTTTGGACGAAAGTCAAGTCCTTGATGACGCCGTCTCATACAGCGACAGCTAACACACCGACCCCAACCCCCACCCCATTCCTGGGGCCTCAGGCTCTGAATCCAAACAGACACAAAGCCAAATGACTTTCACTCTGTCCCTTCCAACTCAGTGATTTTGGAGGAGAATAAATACTGAAGCCAGTGGCATGAATAGAAATTAATATAGAACCGTGCTAACTGCACAGGGATGTTTTTAAAGAGGAAAAAATTCTCAATTTAAAATCTCAACACAAATAGACTCTTACAAGGTCAAATGAAAGATAAATGCCTCAGGAAAGCAAAGAAGTCTTGCATTGAAACTTCACAGCCTCTTTCTCCTCTGCGTTTCTCTCGTTCTGCGCCCTCCACCAATATCCACCCCCCGTCGTTGCCTCTCTTCTTACTTGTGACTTGCTGTTCCTGCCTGTGCATGTCCATCAGCCCCTGCTTTCAGCTTAGTGTCGGAATTTCAACCTCAAGATATTATGACCTTGGGCAAGTCATTTCCCAGCTTCCCATCCTTCACATGAGGAAGCATAATTAGCCTCTGCAGAGGGACTCTAAGCCTACCAAGATGGTCCTTCATAAAGGAAAATGATGGTTCTATCCAGGAATGGGCAGTCTGGCCCACCCTCTGGGTTCAGGCCTGGGGGGGGGGCACCGATTAGGAAGAAAACACCATCTGGTCACTGAGTGATGCCAGTGAACGAACACACGGAATGGTCTTACGACCTTGGCCCCTTTACTGTCAGGCTGATTCCGCCTAGAGTTATTCTAAGATGATACTGATTTGAAACAAAGGGAAAGCTGAGAAGCATGTGAGACCTGCTAGGTGGGGAGCACTTCAAAGGTGAGACAAAATCCATATTGAGTGGGAAAGCGACCATAGAGCAAGTTTAAATTAAAGTCAGAGGGACTGTGACTAGTAAAAGATAACTAAGAGGGAGTCAAACCCTGGGAAAAGCATATGTGTGGAAGGCACCATGATTGTGTGATCTTAGGGAAGCAGTCACACCTTTCTTGGTCACCCAGGGCACAATGTGGCTCCATAAACATTAAAGGACTGACTTAAAGAGTGAATCCATCTCTGTCTGGAGCCCTCAAAGACAAGGTCCTATTTTCCCCGGACACGGAGTCTTACCGCAGCACATACTCAGCAACCACTGGATGAACGGTGAATACATATTTTCCAGCTGCAGATATTTCCAGTTGCCATCGCTTCTCGGCCTTTTGGCTAAGATCAAGTGTATTTCCGGTTGCCACTGTCTGGGCCTCTGAATATGAGAAAGGAAGGGAGTATCTCCCAGGTGGACAGGAATGAGGCACTGGAACAGCATTCCACAAGGAAGCCCAGTCACCTCTGTCCAGTCTGTTGGGAGCATCTGCTACCTGGAGACAGAGTTTGAGCTGAAAACCACAGAGTCCCAACTAGCATCTCCTTCCAAGAGGCACTAAACCACAGGCCCAAGAGGAGACAACTGGAAAGAGTGGAATAAATAAACTTGAGCCTCAGTAAAGCACCTGCCTAGGAGTCAAGGGTCCTGGTTTCTAAACTCAGATTACAAGAACATTAGGGAATCACCCACAGAGCCCTCTAGCCAGGAATAGCTGCTTTAGTTATAGCTCAGGGATTGGTCCCTTTGGAGCTCAGCTTGGAAGTGAATGGAGACCAGTGTGCAGGATGCTTATTAGGGTCAACGCTTGTGCGTGAGAAGAAGTACAGCCGCGACACAGCCTTAAAGGGCCCCTCCCAGCCCCAACCCTGAGGATGTTTTTGAAGCTAGGATGACATTTCAGTGTTGCCCAGGATTGGGGTGGGTGGGCCTTTGGACTGTATGTCAATACGCTGTTGGAAGCAGGCTGGCCCAGAAGGGGTGTTAGCTCTCTTCAGCAGCAGCAGCAGCAGCAGCTCCCCCAGGGCACTGACAGCTAATGGCTTCCTGCCAGTGACATTCCCAAAGCTGGTGGCATAAATCCTTCAGTTCTGAAGGGGAATCTGCATGTGCCTCAAAGCATCCACTACGGCATGTCTCTCCCATTAACACTAATCCCTCTCCCAGTCCTACAAACTAGATATTATTACACACTTTTGTAGATGAGAAAACAGAATTTTGGAAAGTGTGTCAATTTGCCTCAAGCCATACCTAGTAACTACTAGTTGTGGATCTGACTCAAATCCAGTTCCTTCTTGCTCCTAAGTCCTTTTCTCAATCTGCTTCACTGCCTTTAATTCCTTCAGTCATCCCCTACCCAAATTCCACCTGTTCGCTTGGAAGATTTGGGTAAATAGTCTCTCTCCATGAGGCTCAGCTTCTCCATCTGTAAAAAGAGGAGGCTAAACACTCTCTGAGATTCTTAACACGGAGTTCACACATCCTGTGATAGCGTAGGCTAATTTTGGTATGTATTAACAAAACTATAGATTTTAAATATTTTTTCTGTATTCTAAAAGGTTCATAAATCCCCCAAGAGATTGAGACATTACAGTTGAGAAGGTCTGAGATTCTCAGCAGAACACACTTGCTGTGGTTCTGTGCCATGAGTACTGAAAAAATACAGATCTAGGGCAGCCCCCAAACCTTTCAGAACCACGGACAGAGCCACGGGCTGGTGTCTTTTCTACTAAGCCAAAGGATGAATGGAAGATACAGGCAGACCAGACCCTTCACTGTCCAGAATCAGTGAAACAGGGAGTCAGAATGTGCAATGGACACAGAGGGCTTCCCTCCCTCCTCTTTTTTGTACGAAAGAGTCCCAAATGTTGCAACTGTCCTCACCGTGACTTTTCCCCCATCCTGGGAGCCTCTCATCCCTCTCCCCCCAAGAGTGACGAAGAGGGTATTGAGCCGGGCAGTGGAGTACCCTGGTGACAGATTAGCACTGCCAGCCACCGACACAAAACCATTTGGTGTGGGGAAATGATAGATGCTAACACTCATTTTAAACACAGGCAACTGAATTCCTGCAGACAGGCGCCACGGTTGGAATTTAGGGCACAGCTGCTAGGTTCAGATAAGGTGCAGAATCAGCCCAGCATACTGCGATGTTACTTAATAATGAAAATGTGGTGATTGATGCTGCTGTCTCGAGGATATAACCTCCCCATTTGGAGGTTTTCTGCTCCCAAATCATCCATTCCGTCAGTTTTTCTTTCTTTCTGTTTTTGGAAAGGCAGGGGGTGGAGGGTGGACAAAGTGTGGGGGGCTGGCAGCATGAAGCTCATGATCCTAAAGAATTTGAAAAAAAAGGTCTAAGAGCTTAGTTTGAAAAAATTCAGTTCTGGCAAGCTCACCTGGGACAGAAGTTTCAACGAGAAAAACTGGGTTACAGTTACCCTTAGTTTTTTATGGTCAAGGGCTTCTTTACCATCCCTATGATGTCACAAGTAGCCAATCAGCATTTTGATGCAGAATTTCACTTTCTGCTCCCTCTCCACTCTAAGAGAGGCTGGAGGGGGCCATTTAGCCACGGCCCCCTGAACTGTGACCCCTAGAGAAAACCTGAAATTCAGCAAGCTCGAAGTGAACATGAAGAGAATACCCAAACCTGCCCCTTTCTTTCACGTTGGCAAGAGACACTATTGAAGACTGACACCTGGGAATTAACCCACACTGCTTCTTCTCACTTATCTTACAAACCTGCTATTTTGATCTCCCAGGATGCTGTCTTTAATTTACCTACTTTTCTTTATTTTCACAGCCTTAAATTATATCTTCATCTTCTTTCCCCTGAATATCATCATCCTAAGTGCCAGGCTTTCTCTCCATTCATCTCCCATCCTGGCTGCCAGTGTAATTTTCTTTTCTTTTCTTTTCTTTTTTTTTTTGAGACAGGGTCTTACTTTGTAGTTCAGGCTGGCCCTGAGCTCACTCTTTAGCCCAGGCAAGCCTTGAACTCAGCAATCCTCCTGCCTCTGCCTCCCAAATGCTGAGATGACAGGCGTGAACCACCACGCCCAGCACTATGGTATGTGGTATGATTGCTGGTGGGCGTGAGTTACCACACCCATTGTCGTTGTATGTGGTTACTGGGGATCAATCCAGGGACCTTGTGTTTGCTGGGCAGGTGCTGGAACCACTGAGCTAAATCTCCGGCCCTAGTGTAATTTTCTTAAACAGAAACACATCATATCTTTCTTATACTCAAAACTCAACAATGACCCCTTCCTGTAGGACAGAGTCCAGGTTCTGAAGCCCAACAAGCAAGGGAGTGTCCTCACAGTCTAGTCCCAACGTTCCCCACAGTGATGTGCTTTTTATCTTGCTTTTGCTGCAGCCCCATGTCGTACATGTTCCTTTCAGCCTCTTTGTGCCCAGGCTCACATGCTGCTTCCTCCGTCTCACATACCCTCCTTCCTCTTCACTTATCTCAAAGGCAAGGCTCAAGACTTCAGCGCTAAAATGCTTTCCACTTTGAAAAGACTTCTTTCCTGTCCCCCCAATTCCTGACAATGCCAATTTCTCTTGCTTGTATGTTGTTACAATGATAGTCACTCTATATTACAATAATAGGTTGTCATCAGTGCCTTTCTTGCTAGTTACTTTCAAATTCTTGTTCATCTTTATTAGATATATAACCTTGAGCAAGTCTCAAATGGCCTTTGGCCCTCAGTTTCTTCTCCTGTCATATGAAGTCAATAGTTACAAAGTTGCCCTGTGATAAATGTAATCATTACACACTGCAAGCATGTGCTAAAAAACAAATAGATACAAAGCACCTGTCATGGATTCTGGAACACAGTAGGAACTTAATTCCCTGATGGAGAAAAATCATTAACCTAGAGTCTATGGAAGACTTTGAAAGTGTTTGTCTCAGATCAAGGACCTAGAAGGTGAGCCCAATAGGAATTTTGTGCATAGGATCATTGAAAAGTGCTCTCAAAACCAGCAAATAAGAGAGGAAAGCAGGAGAGGGAACCGGAAAGAACACATACCATTGTCTCCAGTAAAGTCTGTGCTTGGCCTAACCCACAGGGAGCTCTGGAGTATAAATTGCCCCGTAGAATTGTCCTTTGCCTTTTATACCCACCCCACTTTCAGCCATGGCTGTCTCCTTCCCCTGTGGTGGAGAAAGGAGGGTGTGACCTCCTAGAGGAGGTGGCCCTGGTCAGCAGAGAGTTATTCTGGAGAAAGGGGAGAGGCTTTTGAGAGGGATTCATCCCTCCAGCCCTGCGATGGGGGTGGGGCCCCTGCCAAGGAAGTGGTCTGGACACGGTACTGGCAGGATCTGCTATAGTCAGGAGGGCATCCCTGCTGTAAAGGGTCTGGGAGGTGGTTCTCTGTGGAAAGAAGACAGAGCCCAACTTTACAACTACCTCGAATTTCATTCATTCAATAATTCATGCAAAAGCTATTGCTGAGGCCATGTGGCACATACCTATAATCCCAGTACTCAGAAGGCTGAGGCAGGAGGATTGGCACAAATTGGAGGGCAACCTAGACTACATGGTGAGTTCAAAGCCAATCTGAACTACATGGCAAGATCCTGCCTCAAAAAATCAAGAAAATGCCTCGCAAGTGTGAAGTCCTGAGTTTGATCCCTAGTACCAAAAAAGAAAAAGAAGGGCCTGAGATTTAGCTCAGTGGTCCCAGTGCCTGCCTAGCAAGCGCAAGGGCCCTGGTTTGATCCCTGGTAACCACTTACAACAATACCAGGTGTGGTGACTCATGCCCACTGGCAATCAGTACCATATACCACAATGTTGGGCATGGTAGCTCCCAGCACTCGGGAGGCAGAGGCAGGAGGGTTGCTGAGTTTGAGACTTGTCTGGGCTACATAGTGAGCTCAGGGACAGCCTAGACTACAAAGAGAGACCCTGTCTCAGAAAAAAAAAAAAAGCAAAGGGAGAAAGAAATATATTTGCTGGGCATCTTATGTGTTCCAGGGACTTTGTAGGCCCTGGTGATACACTGGAGAGTAAAACAAAAAATAACACAAAACAAAAGCCCCAAACAACCGATAAGCAAAATACAAACAGATTCCCTCAGGCACTTCACAGTCTAGTGAGCATCTCAGATGTTCAGTGAGTTGTCTTCAAAGAAGACAAAGGAAAAAAAAAAAAAGAGTTGTGTGAAGTTATATACTAGCGGGCCCCAAGTCAGCCTGGGGGGGGGGAGTCGGGAGGACTCCCTGGAGGACTATCAAGTGAAGGTCTGGATGTTTGACAGTGTAAGAAGAGGTCATAGTAAGAAAGGGAGGACTGTGGTCCTTCCTCCTTCCTACTTTTTTTTTTTCTTTTTGAGACAGGGTCTCGCGTTGTAGTTCAGGCTGGCCCTGAGCTCACTATGGAGCCCAGGCAAGCCGCCGCGAACTCAGCAATCCTCCTGTCTCTGTCTCCCAAGTGCTGGGATTACAGGCATGAGCCACCACGTCCAGCATTGTGGTATGCGGTGTTGATTGTTGGTGGGCGTGTCTCCACACCCAGCATTATATGTGGTTACCGGGAATCGAACTCAGGTCCTTGCGCTTGTGAGGCAGACGCCAGAACCACTGAGCTAACCCTCCAGCCCTGTTCCTTCCTACTTCTTGAAGACTTGCTAAAATGTCAGGGGGCCCCAGTGCCTTAGACCTATTGTCAGTTGTTTACAGTAGAGTATGAATAAGACCGTAAGTCGTTTCTGAGAATAGAATTTGTGGAAATAGAATGAAGATAAAGCCCTGGGCACTGGATACTTTGCAGAAAAGTCATACAGTGACAGAAAAGAGGAGCTGGGCAGAAAAGGAAGACAAGGGCTGGGAGACAAACTTGCCACATTTGCATTCCGTGGCCGTGGCTCCACTCTGTCCACGGCCTCACTCCCTCTCTCACAGACCTTGGGTCCTAGACGGAGCGGCCAGCTTGTGCATGGCTGCTATGGTGTTGAGAGTCGCCTTTCATGGAGGTGTAGGTGTTCATACTAGGACAACAGGATTTCAAGTCCTCCCTCCCCCCAGTGGCCCTTGGCCACTGCCTCAGGTCTACCTTCAGCACCTCTGCTCCCTGCAGCCCGTGCTGTCTCAGTGCCCCTCCTCGTGGTGTTAGCTGGCCAAGGCTGTGAGCTGGAGATGGGGGCCTGGAGGCCCCTAAGGGCCTGAGCTGTCTGAGCGCCTGCAACCCAGGCTGGGCCCTTTCCTGTCTTTTGGCTGGCCGCAGCTGAGGCCTACAAGTCGGGAGGGTGAGAGCCACTGGAAGAGGCCCTCGGCCCCGTGGCCTCTCATTGCTGCCAAAATGACCCCTGCTTCCCAGATTGCTGCCTGCGGCCGTCAGACACGCGTCAAGGTCAGGGCTGTGCCTCTGGCCGGGACTCAGCAATAATGGCTTCTAATGGACTGTAAACAGGTGCTGCAGAGATTCTGTTGCTGCCTCTGCGGCTGGAGCAATAAAAGCTCCTTTCTCCTTAACCCTCTCCTGGGTTTCCCTCGCCACAGCTCTACCGGCTCCTCCGAGATGGTGACAAATGCTTTCTTGCCTGGCAGGAAGGAGCAAGAGGAAAGTTTGTATGTTTACTTCCCAGAGGGGGAAACTGAGGCCACGAGAGGAGGACAGCCTTGCCTAGACACTCAGGATTGTCCCCTAATTGTTGTGTGATCGCATAACCTAGGCTGCTAGCTGCTATTTTGTCCACAGCCCACGCATGATATGGTTGAATTTTTGTTAGGAGCAGCAAGAGAGATTTAAAAAAACAAAAAAAAAGAAAGTTTTGTGTCCAGAGGTCTACAGGGAAAAGTGAAGACCTTTGAATCACACTGAACTGAGTTCAAATCTTCATCTCCTTTTATTTGCTGTGTGACCTTGGGTACATTAGTTACCCTCTCTGAGCCTCTGTCATCTCATTTCTGAAGTGAAAATAAGATTTTTAAGGTAGGCTGACTATGTAGGTTGAAAGAAATTACACGGATGAAATCCCTGGCACAGAGGCTTCACATACAATTCTCTCCTCTCTCCTGACTCCATCTTGGGTGAAGTCAGGAGATCTGAAGCTTCACAGAGGAAGTGATCCAAGCACTGACGCTGCTGGGTAAAAAGCAGTGACCTGGGCCAGAGATTTAGCTCAGTGGTTCCGGCGCCCGCCTTGTAAGCGCAAGGCCCTGAATTTGATCCTGGTAACCACATACAATGCTGGGCGTGGTGACTCACACCCACCAGCAATCAATACCACACACCACAATGCTAGGCGTGGTGGTTCACGCCTGTAATCCCGGCCCTCGGGAGGCAGAGGCAGGAGGATTGCTGAGTTCAGAGTTTGTCTGGGCTACATAGTGAGCTCAGGGCCAGCCTGAACTACAAAGCAAGACCCTGTCTCAAAAACAGCAACAACAACAACAAAAAGCAGTGACCCAAATCTCCCTGGGGTGGAAACCCCTGAGACATGGTCCCCAAGATCAACCTGTGGCAGTAAGGTGGAGCGCGGCCCCTCTCTCTGTCCCTCGAGCCCCAGTCTGCAGAGCTTGTCAAAGACAGTGAGGACCAGAAATGAGGTCAATGACGGGTGGTAATTCTGGCTGGCGCCAGGCAGCCACTTCCTGTCACACTGTTACTTTTAGTTCCACCACTGTCAGGGCCGAGGCAGCGAAGTTGGTTGGCTCCTAGGATGGTTGTTTCCCCCCAGCCAGGAGTGTGAGGGGAGTGTGGGGAAGGGTCGTGGGGCCTCACTCCGGTCTCCCCAACTTCCACCCACCACCCCGTAGCCCCGGGAGAGCCTCTCCCAGGCTGATGTCCCCAGTGGACCTGAGACGAGGTCTTGGAGCCGTGCTACCGACTGATCCATCGAAGGCCCCTGTTCCTGCCCTCTGCCCTCTCCCCGGCCCTCTGTCTTTTTTTTTTTTTTTTTTTTTTTGCTTTTTGAGACAGGGTCTCGCTTTGTAGTTCAGGCTGGCCCTGAGCTCACTATGGAGCCCAGGCAAGCCGTCGCGAACTCAGCAATCCTCCTGTCTCTGCCTCCCGAGTGCTGGGATTACAGGCGTGAGCCACCACGTCTGGCATTGTGGTATGCGGTGTTGATTGTTGGTAGGCGTGTCTCCGCGCCCAGCATTATATGTGGTTACCGGGGATCGAACTCAGGTCCTTCCGCTTGCGCGGCAGGCGCCGGAACCACTGAGCTAACCCTCTAGCCCGCCCAGCGCTGTCTTTGCTCACTTATTTTTCTGTAGTCTGTCTTTCCCCGGCAGAGTTTCCCCTCACTGAGGGGGAGGGTCTGTTTCCATTTCGCTCACTGCTGTTCACAGGTTTAACACTCTGGTGGGAGATTCCAGAGAGGCTTGATGGTTGGTGGTTGCCCAGCCTCGCCCCCAAGAGGATACTGGGAAGGGAAGAGGTAGGATAGCTGTGACCTATGGCCTCTGTTCTTCCTGAAATGTCCTGAGTGCTCCCCCACCCCGGCCATGGGCTGCAGCCTGAAGGAGGGCCAGCTCTGCTACGGTCATCACTGTGACCTTGAGGGGTCCCTTCACCCTCCTGGGTCACTGCTTTGTCTGGGAAATAAAGGGGGGCAGAGAAGGGGGGAGGGAAAATAACCTACAAGCTCCTGCCCCAAGCCGGGTTGTTGCTCACATGGGAACAACCTCTTCATCTTTTTGGTGGTTGTCACAGTTTTCATGAGAAGACTGGGAGGCAGTAGGACTCGGTCAGCAGCCTCCCTTCTTTGTCTGCAGCTTTTCTCCTTACCCCTCTGAGTGGCCTCTCTGTTTCCAACTCTGCTCTGGAATCTCTGACAATGAGAGTGCCCTCATACAAAGGGGACTTTACAGTGTATGCAGCAACTCCACTGTCTCCCTGGACTGGCTGTATCAGAAGAGTTGTGAGGTCATTGCATGGATGAAGGAACTGAGGTCCAGAGAAGGTAAGCAACCCTCTGAGGTCACAGGATTCAAACCCAGGTCTATCTGCATACAAGGCCAGTGCCACCCTTCAGTCTCACTACTTCCCTGAGAGTGTTTCCTGAAGGCAAGTCTGTCTCCTGCGACTTGGGTCTCCAAGCATGGGCATGAGCAGCAGAAGGTGCCACCAGAATCCATGTATGATTCACTCATGCCTGCTGTGTGCCGCTTTCCTCAAGATGCTTCTCTCCTTTGGACTTTGTGAGCTGGGGTTCACTTCCTCCTCCGTGTCACAGATGTAGAAGCCAGTCACAGACATGTCAACACCAGAGGCAAAGCTGAGACTCAGGCCTACAGCTGCCTAAGTCTCCTGGCTGAGCTGTACTGCCATGGGACAGGAGCAGTTATGCTAACTGGGGCACTGCCTTGAGGGGTGGTGGGGAGGGTGCGGCAGGCACAGGCTGTGCATGCAGACCTCGTGTGGGGCAAACTCTAGCTGTCCTGGGCTGAGCAGCTTTCTTCCCCATTCCCCTTCACTGTGATATTTCTGCCTTGGAACCAATTGACCATGAACCGGATGCTCTAAAACTGTGAGCCAAAATAAACCATTGCCCTCTGTAAGTTGTGTATTTTGTCCTAGCAATAAAAAGGTGACTAATATCCTCAGTGTCCATGGATCATGGCCCTGGGGATTCTCCCTTCTACCTCTGGAGCCCATTCCCCATCTAACTCCTCATAAACTGTGCTTTGACCTCTCTAAAGACCCTCTGGGCAGCTGTGACACTTTGAGGCCCTGTCCAGGGACCTAAAGTACATCTGAGAGGAAAAATTCCATCATGATCAAGATTCTGTGTAGTAGTCACAGATGTTGCTGGTTTCCCTCAGTCCTGACTCAGACCTCCCAGTGCTGCTGATGCGGCCTGATTCCTCTCAGAACCAGGGGTTAGGGAGGTAGGTGCAAATGCTTAAGCTTTGAGCTAGACTTCTAGTCTCCAGAATGATGAGAAATAAATATTGTGAATGGAACAAGGAAGGGGGCATTACTAGAACTTCTGCAGTAAGTCCTAGTCTCCTGTGACCCACAGCAGCACAAGGAGAAATAAATAGACAGAAAAGAGATTTAGAGAAGGAGCCGAGCTTTGGGCCTGGTCAGTGCTGCTCTAGGCAGCAAAGAGGACAGATCCTGAGTCTGCCACCATTTATTGGGTTAGTTCATAGGGAGTATCAGATGACTCAGAGGTTAGAGATAATCCTATATTCACAAGGATCTTCAAGGGAGTATCAGTGTCTCAGGAGGGCAGGGATAATCCTAAATTCAGAAAAATCATTTTATAATCTGAGGGATTGTCAGATGACTCATAGAACAGTGATAATCCTGAGTTCAGAGGATCTTATGCTGATGTAATCTTGCCCTTGAGCATCACAACATCACACTACTTTGGGGCCTCAGAATGGCTCCCAACATTGTCATTTATAAAGTCACACAGTCAGTGATACTTTGTTATGGGAGCCCTAGCATTCTAAATCAGCATCCTGGCTGTCATACTGTACTATAGTTTTGAAAGATACTATTGAGGAAAACTGGCTAGAGAACACACAGATTCCCAAATTCCAGCTCTGTGTCTTTCTCAGTTTCTGACTTTGGACCTAACCTTTCCTCTCTTTGACTCTATTTTCTTATTTGTAAAATGGTGATAAAATAGGGCTGGGGATTTAGCTCAGTCATTCCAGCATCTGGCTGGCAGGCACGAGATCCCAAATTCAATCCCCAGTACCACATACTACAATACTGGGTATGGTGGCTCATGCTCATGCCAGCACTTGGGAGGCAGAGGCAGTAGAACTGCTGTGAGCTTGAGGTTAGCCTGGGCTATACAGTGAGTTCAGGGCCAGCCTGAACTACAAAGCAAGACCCTGTCTCAAAAAAAAAAAAAAAAAGCCATTCAGAACCAAACTGGTGGTGTACAGACAATATAGCAATCAGATAGAAACTCGATAGTCCTTAACACATTTGTTAGGAAGCAATGTTTTTTTGGTACTGGGGATCAAATTCATGGCTTCATGCCTTCCAGACAGGCACTGTACCACTGAGCTACATTTTTGGCTCAGAAAGCAAGTTGATTAAATATAAATCAATTAAAATTTCAATTCAAAATACTTGAAATAAAACAAGATAAAAACAAAGAAAATAGAAGGAAAGGATTTAAAATATAAAGGCAGAAAAATGGTGAATCAGAACAATAAGATGAAGGAAAGCTGTGGCAAGAATTAAACACAATCATCCATTCATTGATTCACTCAAGAAAAATGTATTTCCCATCCTGTGTTCCTGCCCAATGCAGAGAACTAGGGCGAGGAAGTAAGCCATATACCCAGCCCTGCCATAGTAGTTTTCAGTCAGTGAAAGAAGCAGAAAGACAGGAAACTGCAGTACACTTGCTACTCTGAAGTGAGAGAGGAAGCAGAGACATTGTGGTGCCCACCGGAGTAGCACAAACCTGTCCTGGGGAGCAGGGACTGTCCAGCAGGAGAGGATGCCTAAGGCAAAAGTGAAGGATGAATGAGGTTGTTTAACAGCTGCTCCCAGCGCTCAAAATAACATACGTGAGTATCTCGCAAGACAAGCTGTGAAGGAGAAGAAATACAAGCATTCTTGATATTTATTGAGTACTACCAACAACTCTGTGAGGTCAGGACTGTCAGTGTCCCCATCTTCCAGCCAAGGGCATCATGGGGATAAGAGTTGGGATCAGACCATTGTCTTAGCCTGGACTTTCCATCACACAGAGGCCCAGCAGTACATGCATTTTTTTGGGAGGTGTGACCTAGGGCAGCAGGAATGGGTGGGAGAGGCAGGAGACATGGAAAAAGAGTTAAAGTAATAGGAAATAAAATGCTGCTGAGCTGGCGGCACTGGGTCACAGGGTGGGAGGCACAGTCTCCTCTCTCTGCCACAGTCCATGTCTCAGCCCTGCCCACCCCATGACTGTCAACGTTCCCAGTTTGCTCCCAGGGGTGCTGTGACCTGGCCCTGGGGGAAGTTGCCAAGGAGCCAGGGTCCTGAGCTCATGCTTTACTGGAGGCGGAAGTGGTATGAAGAGCCGGCGCTCCCTCTGATGGCGGGGGCCCAGCAGGCTCCACGGAGGCCACCTGAGGGCTGGGCCTTACCTGTGAGACACCGAGGCAGCTGAGCTAGAAGCTGAGGCAAAGGCAGGGGGAGTTCTCCACTGAACCACAGGAGACGGCATGAGTTGGGTCGGGTGTCCATCGGTTTAGCATGGGTGGCCTGAGCCCCAGCTGCTGGGTGGGCAGCACCAAAGCCCGAGGCCTTACTGACTTCTGGAGGTGCTGGGCTTTGCCTGTGAGGCCATGGGAGGTTGGAGTAGAAGGCCTTGTGCCTGGAGGGATGATTGGAAATGAGAGCTGCTCAGCAGCCCAGGAACCTCCAATCCACAGGGAGTGGGGGTGACTTTGCCTCTGGCCCCTTCCCCGAGGCCCAAGACCAGCAGCCAGTGCTGCCCGTAACGACTGCGGGGCGCATCCTTCAGCGTGACATTGGAACATCACTGGGGGAGCGGAGGGTGACGGAGCACCATCCCGGGTGGTAATGGCTCCGGCGCCGGAAGGAAAATGACATAAATAATATCCCATTAGAGGCGCCGAGCTGCTCTGCTGAGTGCCTTGTTTTGCTGGCAACATTATGGGCTTCATAAACAGAATCATTTATTTTCCAGTCCTTGCTCTGGCTGAGGTGGGGTGGAGGTGCGAGGGAAGGTGACCGGGGGCTGCAGCAGTAGTGGGGGTCCCGGCTGCTTGTCACTCTGCGGACCTCAGGCCCCAGACCTGTCTCCCCTCCAGTGTTTGGCTGCCCTGGGACCCCTGCCACGTGGGCGACTCCCCAGGCTCGGTCCTCTCTTCTCCATGTTTCAGAGTGGCTGAGCTCTGGGGAGGCACCTGGGCACGTGGGAGACGCCCTGGTGACAGATCTGGATCAAGCTATGCCCTTGGGTGTTTTCTAGCTTCTGAGCCTCAGTTTCCCCTTGGGAAAGGTGGGGACAGTAGTGTCTCTAGGTGTGTGGTGGGGAAGGTCTTGTAGGCTCCTCTGGGACACAGTGGGTTTCCACACACCTGTCCTTCAGGTTCCCTCTGTTTCATACGTAGGGATGACTGCTTTTCCTTCTCTGTCCCTCCTGAAGTCTACGCTTGGGCTCTGTGCATAGCAGGGGTTCAAGGCAGCTTTGAGGATGTAACTAGAGGGCTCTGGTCAGGAATGTGGGGCTTTGGATCTCATGCCAGCTCGAACACTGATGGGCTGTGTGACCTTGGGCATCAGCTACTGGGTTCCCTCTCTGGTCCATCAAGGATGAAACAAAAGGTTAAATGGTTGAATGAAAGGTGATGTCTGGGGCTTGAGCTTTAGCTCAGCGGTTCCAGCGCCTGCCTCGCAAGCGCAAGGCCCTGAGTTCGATCCCAGTAACCACATACAATGCTGGGCGTGGTGACTCATGCCCACCAGCCATCAGTACCACATACCACAGTGCCGGGCATGGTGGCTCACACCTGTAATTCCAGCACTCGGGAGGCAGAGACAGGAGGATTGCTGAGTATGAGGCTTGCCTGGGCTCCATAGTGAGCTCAGGACCAGCCTGAACTACAAAGCAAGACCCTGTCTCAAAAAAAAAAAAAAAAGGTGATGTCTGGTCCCTCAGTTCCACTTGCAGGTCCAAGACCATCCCAGCCTCATAGAAAAGGGTCCTGGCTTTGGGGTTTGGGAAAATCAGGCCAGGATCCTATTCTGCTGTGTAGCCTTAGGCGAGGATGGAACATTTCTTGGTTTTACTTTTTCTATCTGCAAAATAGGTCTAATAAAGTCCACTTTACTGGACAGGAGTAATATTTTAGTGGCATTATTAAGTCACCTGTCACATGTCCACCTTGACTTCTGGGAACCGCAGCAAAGGCACAGAGTTCATGTATCTATCCATCTATCTATCTATCTATCTATCTATCTATCTATCTATCTATCTAATCTATCATCTATCTATCATCTATCTATCTATCTATCTATCTATCTATCTATCTATCTATCTATCTATATTTATTTTGAGACAGGGTCTCGCTTTGTAGTTCAGGCTGGCCCTGAGCTCACTATGCAGCCCTGGCTGGCCTTGAACTCACAGCAATCTTCCTGCCTCTGCTTCCTGAGTGCTGGGGTTACAGGAGTGAGCCACCACGCCTGCCACTGTGCTATGTGGCCCTGAGGATCAAACTCAGGACCTTGCACTTGCCAGGCAGATGCTGGAACCACTGAGTTGAATCTCCGGCCCCCAGAATTCATGTTTTAGGGGATGAAAGAGACACATATCAGCTCTCTTAAGGACAGCTCTATAATTACCCACTGTGATGAAGCCACAGGGACTCGACCTAGGAAAGCTGGTGAAGGAAGCTTCCCAGAGCAGGTGGCACCCGGGGCACAGCTTGTCCTGGACCTGCTGCTGCTCAGGGTGACTCCAGTAGCTGATGCGCATGCAACGACTTTGTGGTTATTCCTGGTTTCTGTGGCTCGGGGTTCAGAAGGGCTCTGCTGAGCAGAGCAGGTGGGCTCTCTTGAGGCTCTGGTTGGGGGTGGCTGGGCTGGGAGCAACTGGCATCTCTTTCTTGCTCTGCAGAAACCTCAGGCTTGCCTGCCGGACCCTTCAGCAGCACTGACCGGGGCTTTGCCCGCATGGCCCTCTCAGCACAGTCATGCTGATCCCATGGGGGAAGGGGGCTCTGAACTGGTGTCCTCGACCTCCCCTCAGAAATGTTACAGCATCATTTCCTAGCCTGCCCCGTCAAGTGGAGGGGAGCCAGGCCCACCGTCCCTGGAGGAGTGTCAAGGTCACATCATGAAGAACACATAAGCTGAGAGATATTATCATTATATTATTTTTGAAAATTACAATCTGCCATAAATCTGAAAGGTGAGTAAGAATCAAACAGAAGAAGAAAGGGAAGAATTCCAGGCAGAGAGAGGCTGTGCAAAGGCCCTGGGGCAGAGAAGAATATTTGGCTCAACACTGAGGAAGCACTTGGCACAGTGGAGAGGAAGATTTAAAACTCCTCATGTATGGAGCTTGCCTTCTAATGGAACAGACAGACAGCAAAGAGATATACAGCCGAACAGTGGAGTTTCAAGTTGTGCTAAGTATAGCTCTGCTTCTCACACTGGGAAGATAACGCGTGGGGTGCTGTGACGGAGACGGGGGCTGCAGTGTTCTTTCTAATGGCCCAGGCCTTCCCAAGAAGGTGACCACGGCCCAGATCCGTGGATGGAGAATGGCCAGTCCTGGGCATCCTCAGGGTGAGCAGCCATGTGGGCAAAGCCCAGAGGTGGCAAGTGCTTGGTAGTGTGGCTGGATCTCAGGGAGCAGGGGTCACATAACGAGGAGCCGGGGTTGGGGTCAGATTTTTGCACAACTCTAGCAAGGAATTTGGATTTGTTCTGAGGGTGGCAGGAGTGTCAAAGCAGAGAAATGGTGTGATCTGATTTTGTAATAAAGACCTTGCCGGCTGCCATGTACTGAATTCTGGGCGCAAGGCTTGACTTGTGTTTCTGGGGGGTACCACAAATGTACTGTGTGACCCTGAGCTGGTTACTTGACCCCTCTGAGGTATAAAGTGTGAAGAATGGAGTACAGCAGAATGGAAACAAGGAGCCTGGGAAAGAAACTGTAGCATCATTTAGGCAAGAGATGGTGTCCTGAACCATCACAGCGGTGATGACGGTGAGAAATTCAGAGGATCATGGCACACTGAGAGGCCAGACTGGCAGAACCTAGTGATTTGTTGTGCAGCATGAGAAGGAGGAAAAGGTGACCCTAGGTTTCTGCAAAGCGTAATCTCATTCTACAGCTCAGAGTGTTAAGGGGATTAGTCTGTGGTCGCACAGCATGTCCACGGTTCCACAAGAACAGAAGCCAGGCATCAAGCCCAGAATGCAGTATCATCATCTACTGTCATCCTGGGCCTGAGGGTGCTGTAACCCCGGGTCTTCAGCCCTTCTCTCCAAGGCTGCCCGGCTCTCCTACCCTGTAGGCCCCTCCCCGCTTTCCTCCCGGGATGCTGGTGGCTGTGGCGGATGCAGGCCCAGCAGGTGAGCCTCGCCGAGCTGTCTGTGTGATGAACAGCTTCCCTCGGCCGTGCAGATAATGTACACACACAGGTCAGGGGGGGCCATGTAGCCCATCCATCAGGCCCAGAGCAGGCAGAGGGCGGCACACCCCTGTGCCTGTTATCTGCCACAAATGTGCTTTTCCCCCAAGGTTAACAGGAAGAGTGACGGCAGGCTCCTGACATCAGCAGGGCTGGTGCCCGCGGGGGCTGGTGGGCCCTCCCTTCCTCTCTCCCTCACTTCCAGAGATTCCTGCCACACTCGCGGGGCGCAGACCCAGCCTCCTGGGCATGAACATGTACACAGCCATGCACTGGAGCCTGGAGCAGAGAATTCCCCCAATGTTTAGATGTGTGGAATCCTCAGTACCTTGAAGGGGAGACTGCACAGTGTTTAAAATCATGGACTGGATCGCCCCAGCCTGTTTGGCTTCAACTCCTAGTTCAGCTGCTTATTTGCTGTGTGGATCTAAGGCAAATAACTTCATGTCTCTGTGCCTCATTATGAGGACAGTAATAATGTCTACACAGTGGGAGGTTGTGGGATTAAGGAGCTAATGTTTTAAAGTACTTAGAATGATGCTTAGCACATGGTATAGTGTGCACATTTGCAGAGATAAAAAGTCCTAAAAGATACAGCATCTTAAGTCCTAAGTTTTAGAGACACAGAACCTTAAAACCTTGGAATCCTCTTAAGGGCCACAGAGTTCAGAATTTTGCTATTTTAGACCCTCACAGTCATGCCTGCTGGGGAGAGGGGGAGCGCCTCAGTGGGCCGTCCGTTGCTCATAATCTCCTCTACTTCATCTCTTCTTCTTTCACCCAGATAAGCGATCATTTCTCAATCATATGTATTCTGCAAATATAGCATTAAACTTGCTTCCAACCAGGCTGCTGCCTCCATATTAATGAAAGATGCTCAAGAGCACCCTGTTCAACAGCTCTCTCTGTATATGTTTACCATGCTTCCTTAGTCCGTCTGTCTATCCATCTCTCCATTCATTCATCCAGTCATTCAGTTGTCATATATCCACCCATCGATCCATTTCCTATCTTCCAATCACCTAGACCTGTCCATCCATCCATCCATCCATCCACCCATTGCTTCCATCACATTAATGCATCCATCATTTATTCATCTACCCATTTTCTTGTCTATCCGTTGTTCTATTTTTCTTTCTTTGTTTTCTCTTTCCTTTCTTTTTTCTTCCTTTTCTCTTTTTTCCCTTTCCTCTCTTTTATTTTCTAATGCACTCATTCATCTATTGTGTCTATCCACTAACTCACTGAGCATCTCTTACATTCTAGGCATAAAGTTGGGCTACAGGAAGAGATGCATGAATTGGTTTCAGTTTCTGTTTCTTTCTTTCTCCTTCCTTCCTTCCTTCCTTCCTTCCTTCCTTCCTTCCTTCCTTCCTTCCTTCCTTCCTTCCTTCCTTCCT
>PVIC010026003.1:0-24840 GCA_004025085.1 Thryonomys swinderianus
AAAAATTAAATACTTAAGAATTAAGGTAACCAAAAAAGTGAAAGCCCTTTATACCAAAAACTATACAATATTCTAGAAAAGGAAATTAAAGAGCACATCAAAAAGTAGAAAGATAGCCTGTTCCTTGATAGGCAGAACCAATATGGTCAAAATGGCATACTTCAAAACCAGTACATAAGCTTAATGCAATCCCAGTCATAATACCAATAGCATTCCTTATAGAACTAGAGAAAACAATCCTAAAATTCATAAAAAAGAAAATCCAGAATAGCAAAAGACAATGCTGGGCAACAAGAGCAAAGCAGAAGGCATCACAATACCTGACATGAAGTAATACTGCAAGCTATGGTAATAAAAACAGCATGGTATTGCCACTGAAACTGATGTGTTGATCGGTGGAACCAAATAAAGAATGTAGAAATAACCCTAGACATTCAGCCATCTGATCTTTGACAAAGCTATCAAAAGCGTGCTGGACAAAAGATAGCCTCTGTAGCAAATGGTGCTCTGAAAACTGACCATCCACATGCAGGAAGCCAGACCCATAGCTTTCACCAAGTACTAAACCAAAATCAAAATGGATTGAAGATCTAAATGTTGAAGCAGAAACGCTTAACCTGCTGGAAAACAAAATAGGTAAAACTTTTGAAGTCTAGGCATAGGCAAGGACTTTCTGAATAGAACTCCATTTGTACAAGAAATAACAGCAAGAAAAAAAAAGAACAGCAAGAATCAACAAATGAGATCTTAGCAGATTAGAAAACTTCTGCACAGCAAAGGAAATAACCAACAAAGGGAAGAGATTACAAATTGGGGAAAAAAATTGCCAGTAGCTTCAGTGACTCAGGACTGGAGGATCCCTTGAGCTCACAAGTTTGAGACCAGCTGGGCAATGTAACAAGACCTCCAAACCCCCAGAAAAGAATTCTGGCTGGGCGTAGTGGCTCACGCCTGTCATCCCAGCACTCAGGAGGCAGAGGCAGGAGGATTGCTGAATTCGAGGCTTCTTTGAGCTACATAGTGAGCTCAGGGCCAGCCTGAACTACAAGAGTGAGACCCTGTCTCAAAAAAAAATTTTTTTTTTAAATCTGTTATGTTGGATAATGTTACCCAACTTTTAGGACAGGTTGTGGTTTTAATAATTTTACTGTTATTTCGATAAATTCTTCCCTCCATTATGCAGTATTATTCCCAGTACTTGCCCTCCTTACCCTGCCCGCCACCTCCCTGTTGCGTCAACAGTGGTGCCAGAGAGTCAGTGTTGTTTTTGTCTCCCCGTCTCCCTGCAGTCTTAATAAAAGGTCTGAAACAGTTACATGAGAACCAAAAAAACAACCCAGCGCTGCTGGAGAATAAGGCAGGACCTGGAGTTGCCAACAGTAATTCTGGCTCCGGTGTTCAGCACGTTCAGATCCGAGTGGCCCACTTGGAAGAGAACACAGCCGTGCCCCCCAGCCCCATGGCCGCGCTGCAGATCCCAGTCCAGATCACCCACGTCTGTAAGTGCGGGGTTCGGGTGACGGCTCGGACGCCTGTCCGTCTGCTAGAGCGGAGCGGAGGAGTAAAGTTCGCCCAAAGCCTCTTGTAAAGTTCACCTCGGTATTGGCAAAGGAAGAATGTACGCTAGGAAGGACTGCTAAACCTGCCCACTGTAACCATTTGGAACATCTTTCCCAGTTTTATAATTAAGGATGGAGTAAAAAACTAATGATTCGGTAGAAATTAAGATTAATGATTAATTGAAAACTGCCTGAAAATAGTTGAGCAAAGAAACCATTGACAAGGTGCATGTTATTTAATGAAATTTCACCAGAAGACACACACATTGAGGATGGCTTTGTGGAAATGCAGTAAGTCCCCGATTTAATGAACATTTGAGTTACAGACTTTGAGAGGCGTACTACTGTATGACTCACTCTGGTGGCTTACAGATGAATCCGACTTATGAACAGTTCTCTTGGAACAGTACTCGTTTGTGAGTTGGGGACTTACTGTATATAGAAGAAGGGAGTTTTGGAAGGATTGGAAGAGATACTCTTCAGGGAGTAAGGAGCCAGTTTCCTACAGAGAAAGGTTTTCATATCCCTCTTTTGTCCTCAGCCTCTGACAAAGTGCTACAGGGAGGAGAATCTTTTCAGCTCTAAGCCAAGTTGGCCTTTTCCCCATCACTCTTGGATGGCAGAGATAGAAAGGAGAGCAGCATTCTGAGAACCATCATCACTCATTGGGGAGAGGGTCTACACAGTGCTCTTTGCTGTGGAAACATTGTTGCCCACCAAGCACCAGCCACTGTTCTCAGCCAGGCAGTTCTTGACATTCTGAACGAGACAAGTCTGCAGACTGTCTTTGCGTTGCAGGATGCACAGGGTCCCTTGGCCCTACCCACAAAACACCCATGGTGTTTCCAGTGACCACGACAAACACTTGCCAGTGCACGCTGTGTCCTCCTTTAGAGTACTGGGCCACCCTGTGTCTGGATGTACAGTGACTGGCAGTCAACCCGGAGGTCTGGGCTGGAGCTGAGTTGGGAAATCAGCACCCAAAAAGGAAACAGAAATAACTAACCTTAGAGATATTTAAATACTGACAGTTCTTCAGGCCCTAGTTTGAGTTTGGTTATATGCTTTATCCACCTTCCAACATAATTTAAATTAGCATGAAGAATTTTCTTTCTTTGGCCCCCTCTTGGTTTGATTTTGGTTTTGCTTTTTAATAGTTGAAAATTACAAAGCAATGAAGGCATGGTCCACATAAATAAGTGAGCTGCTGTGAGCCATAAATTGATTGTGTATGGAGACCTTTTAGTTTTCCTGGAGTTGACAGTACCTGATAGGAGGGCAGCAATATCTTATCTTTTAAGTGGTACCTTAATATTCATAACATTGTTTTTAAGTGGATAAATGAAGTAATTTCTCCCAGCAAGATATCTGAGTACAGTAAGTTCTTCAATCCACTATTCTTAGTGTTCTGACCAAAATCTTATTTCTTTTCTGTTAGAGGTGGGGCTGCACAGACTTTGACCTGTGACCAAAACCCCAAGGTCACTTGTGCTGTCACTGTTTCCAGCCCTGCACAACCCTAAGCATACAGTGGTCAGTCTGAGCTTCAGTGAACACCTCCAAAGGGTGCTCTGTCCATTCTCTTCAGTGCTCTCGGTCCCCGGAATGTGGGCTTCTGAAATCCTAGCTTCTTCACATTTGTTGTGAAAGCATTGTTGATCCCCAGGGCAACTACGTGAGGGAGGCAGGAGAGTTGCAGTCTGAACATGAGTTGGCCCAGGTTTCCATTTCCAGGAAGCAGTGTCACAAGAGGTAGGACCTGGTGTAGTGTCAGGGCATCACCCCTTTCCACTGTTTACCAAAGTTGAGAATAATGTATTTCCAGTTTCCTTTCTCCTTCCCAGTTAGCTTTGGCATGCTCTTCTTACTTTTTAACTGAAAATACTTTGTTATACATAGTACGGATTGATAAACCTTTTCTGTAAAGGACCCAATAGTATCTTAGACTTGTAAGCTTTTGGGGCCATCACAAGTCATGAGTCCATAGCATGGAAGCAGTCACAGGAAAACAAATGAATGGGGGTGGTTGTGTTCCAGTAGAAGTGGCAGTGGGTGGAACTGGCCAGCTGTGGCCAATTCTGTATGCGCTTCCCTGTGATGGACATGTCATGTCCCAGATAAATCTGTTACATTTCTTGCAAGAAATTTCAGTAACGTCAGGTTTGCATGCAAATTGCTCAATAGGAAATTGCCTTCACAACAGTTTAGTACCCCGGAGAAGCTTGACCAACCATTTTATTGTTGTCCTCTTTCTTATTGCAGCACCAGCAGATGCCCCCACTACTCCTGTTGACTCGGAAACACTAACACTCAACAATGGAGCACTACAGACATTTGAGATTCTTCCAGTGAGTAATGCTTCCTATAATAGATACTGGCCATTTTTATGCATAAGATCAGTTGGTATAATATTTTTTAAATCTTACCATATAAGCAGATGAAATTAAAAATTTCAGGCCAGATTACGAATGAGATTTCCACTTTTATTATTATTGTTTTAACTCTGATTTTCCATCTCTGCCTGTAAACCAGTCTGCTCTTCCTCTGTGAATACGCACAGGGCTGAAAGGTAGCACACATGAGTGGGTTTGTCCTGAGCTCGTGCTCGCATGGTCATCAGAGAAGGCCAAGGACTGTCTTCATGTGTGCTCAGTAGCACTCTCCGGCTCGGGAAGCACAGAATTGTAGTCTCGGCACAGCTCATGCAACAAGAGCCCATGCTCGGGAAGCACTGTCCAGCCCCAGGAGCACAGAACTGTAGTCTGTCCTGGCCAGGTGACCCTCTTTGGGAGTCTTGTCATTTCTAAAAAAGTTCCTAACTATTCACCATTTCTTTTTTCTTTTTTTTTGAGACAGGGTCTCGCTTTGTAGTTCAGGCTGGCTCTGAGCTCACTATGTAGCCCAGGCAAGCCTGGAACTCAGCAATCCTCCTGTCTCTGCCTCCCGAGTGCTGGGATGACAGGCGTGAGCCACCATGCCCGGCACTGTGGTATGTGATATTGATTGCTGGTGGGCATGAGTCTCCACGCCCAGCATTGTATGTGGTTACCGGGGATCAAACTCAGGACCTTGCGCTTGCGAGGCAGGCGCCGGAACCACTGAGCTAACCCTCTGGCCCCCCATTCACCATTTCTAATCCCAGGTGTATTTGAGAGAAATGGCAAAACCTGTCCACAGAAAAATGCATAGTAAGGATTTGGAGTTTGGGTCTTCTGGGAGGTTGCAGTGTGTGGTCACAGGACAGGAAGCAGTGCTGTGCCAGCCCTTGTCATTGACGTGTAGGGCAAGTGTCAGGGAGTCCTGACTTCCAGCGGTTCCTTGCCGTAAACTTGCTAGTCACCAAGGAGCACTGTGTGCTTCCCCTTGACTTGAAAGCAGAGAGGGAGGATAGTGGTGCCTCTGCTCCCAAAGACTGAAATGTAAACATACCTAGATGTATCCAGTAAAGCACACCCACAATATTCATAATGCATACAAAGTATCTGTAGAAATACCTCACCGTGTGACTGACTGTTGTGTAATCTTCAGGAAAATGTTCTGCTTTCACTTTCATGCAAAGGCCAGAAAATTGAGTCTCGACTGAGTGGCAGGCATTTCCATAATCATTTCTAATTCTGCAGTCCTTGCCAAGAGGTGGTTCTTAGCCCCATGGAAGAAATAGGAAATCTGTGTCCAGGGATTAGTGTACAGGAGATTTCAAAGGTGACAGAAGACTTAAAAATAGGCTATGATCTTAACCACCCCCTATCGTACATTATATAGATTATTTTGTCTCACTTTTTTGGATGAACCCAACTTGAATACTGTAGAAGCTTTTCACACTATAGTGTGTGAAATTTATTAGTAAATAATTTTGTGTGCTTTAAAATCGCAGAAGTTTTCAGTTTTTCAGACAAGTATTGCGTTTCTTCACTAGAACATTGCTGGTGACTAGTTTGATTTTTTTCCCTTAGTGCAAAAATATTTCCTGAAATTATACTACTAAAAAAAAATGTGTTCAGGTGAGTAAACACTGCTGCTACACCTCTTCAAAACACAAAGCTTTTTTTTAAAAACTGGGAGGTGCTAATTCTTCCGGGGCACGGACAAGGTTGAAGAGGCCCTCGGGCTAGGTGACGGCCTAGTGTGGGTTTGAGGCCCGGCAGCAGAGCAGGACCCCGAGGGCAGGCTGAGCGGTGCTGCGGGCCAGGTGAGCAGAAAACAGTCCACCCTTCACTCACTGCTCATTTGTGCCTTCAGGACCGCGTGTCTGCCTGTGCCTTCCATCATGTGCATTCCTTACACTGAAGCCTCACTGTTCTGTCCCTCAGTCTTTTCATCTGCAGCCCACTGGCACACCTGGCACCTACCTGCTTCAGACGAGCTCCAGCCAAGGGCTTCCTCTGACTCTGGCCGCCAGCCCCACGGTAACCCTGACAGCTGCTGCTCCTGCGTCTCCCGAACAGATCATTGTTCACGCTTTATCCGTAGGTTGCAGTTTCACTTGATTTTTGAGTACTAGTGAGAGACTCGATAGTGTTGGCTAACACAACACAACACCAAAATGTTCAGGCAGCTCTGCTGCTACACGGTCCTTTCTGCCACCACTGTCATGGCTGCACCACCTTCCTCTCTTCACTTGGGTGCATCTCTGATGCCCTGTATCTTTCTCTGTGAAAGGTGCCTACAGTAGAGGAGGGGAATTCATGAGAGGAGGTTCTGGTCCTCCAGCTCAGGAGCTTAAGAAAATAAGTAATGAAAACATTGCGGTCCAGGAGAGAGAGAGCATAGAAGGCTGGGGGTGTCATGTGTTGAATAACTAACCCCAGTGCTACCTCCTCATCCTGCCGCTGATAGTTTTCTTTGATGCTTTATAGCCAGAACATCTGTTGAACCCAAGTGACAATGTCACAGTGCAGTGCCACACACCTCGAGTCATCATCCAGACCGTTGCTGCAGAAGACCTCACTTCTTCACTGGCCCAGGCAGAGCTCACAGTAGACGGCGATATGCAGTCATCCGACTTTCCTGATGCACTGGAAGCAGACACTTTCCCAGATGAGATTCGTCAGCCTAAGATGACTCTAGCACCACCATATAACGATGCTCATGTGTCTAAATTCAGTGACCAGAACAGCACAGAACTGATGAACAGTGTTTTGGTCAGAACGGAAGAGATCTCTGACTCCAGCCTTAAGCAAGAAGGGTCCCCCTCCAATTTGACCAGTGCTTATGTCACTGAGGTAAGTTTTGCTCAGCAGAGCAAAGGCCAGCTCAGGAGCCTCGAGGCCGGCTGCAGTGTGGAAGGGTCCTAGACATACTCTGAATTAGTTCTTCAGTTTCTTCCTTGCTGTAGATCTCAGTACAGAGCCCCAGCCATGCTCCTCAGTGTCAGTGACCTGGTAGTGGTATTGCTGGCAGAAGCTAGTGGCAAGAGATTTCTTGTGGTCAGGGAGCGAAAAAACTGCTCTTAAAACAGCTCCTTGATCAGCCTCTGCCCTCTCCAGCAGCAAGTTGGAAGCTGCTCCCAGGTGTTTGGGGAATCGGGGTTCTTAAGCTTCAGCGCGGCACCCTCAGTTCACAGCAGTGTTTCCTCTGTATACAGGTGATCTGCACCTGGATTCATTCTTTTACTTTTTTTCTTCTTTTAAATATTACTTAGGATTTAGAGTCTCCCACCATAGTAGAACAAGTTGATCAGACAACAATCGATGATGAGACAATACTTATCGTCCCTTCACCACATGGCTTTATCCAGGCATCTGATGTTGCAGACACCGAATCTGTCTTGCCTTTGACAACACTAACAGGTATTGTAATAGGGTTTGTATCATGTGACTGATACATCTGCTGGGGGGGTCAGGCAGTCGTTTAATTCTGTTGATTTAGACTTTTCTTGGTCTAGCAACAGACTTGTCTGTTGAATCTTAGCCTCTGGTAGACTGTTGAAATTCTTGGAATGTGTGTAGTCTTAACGCATGCACACAGAACACTAATCTGAGACTCCGCTCTTGCAGATCCCATACTGCAGCACCATCAGGAGTCACACATTATTGAATCATCTTTGGGCAGTCCTGTTTCTGAAGACTCAAAGGATGTTGAGGACTTAGTGAACTGTCACTAGATAATTCCCAGAAACAGGCAGTTCAGCAAAGAAGCCATACTGTTGATCACAGTATCTCCAAAGAAGCAGGAGCAGCCACCCCGAGGCTCACTCTACCATTCCTCTGGCTTCTGAACAGCTGCCGTCCTTAGCCGTGCACATTGTTGCTGCTACGACTTTTACCTCTTTTTTGTGTCCATCTGAGGTCCAGTTTACGACCTGTGTGGTTGAGTGGAGTGTGCATCCCGTGTTTAGTGTTGGCTGTCAGGAGGAAATCTCATTCACTCCAGCATATGACACGTGTTTCATGTCACCAAAGCTAACTGCTCATGTCCACAGATCAGACACAGCACTCGGTCTCAGGCAGGCCTGGTTATCTTTTAGGGACATCGAATCAGCACAGCGTAAAGCTTATCTGTGACCTTCTTCAAAAAGATTAAATCGGATTAGTTTGAGACCTAAGCAGTGTGCCGTGACACCTGGGAGGGGACTGTGTGGCAGTTACTTCTGGTTAACCCATTGCTGGCATTGGGAGCTCATGAGGCAGGGTGAAGAGGGAAGCATTACAGTCCCGGGCACTCACTACAGGTGTGCGACTTCCAGAGGGAATATGGGTTAGGGCAGTAATAAAACCCACCAGCAGCCAGGCAGGCTTCACCCTTTGCAGAAATCACTGTCTTTAGTTTACGGAGTTAGCACTTTGAAGTCAAATGAAACCTTGACTGCCTCGGCAGCACAAACACTGAAATAAAGCTGAACCAACGAAGACAGCGTGACGTTGGCTGCCCCCCCACACCCTGGGCCTCTATGACACGCTCACCGCGTGAATGCCCTAGAGCATGGCCGAAGGGGCGTTGAGAGCTTCCCATTCACTCAGTGCATTAGCTGGTTGGGGTACAATGTAACTTCTCCCTCTCGGGCAATTTTAAAATACAAAATTGGCTTCAGTAACAAAAGGAAACGAAATCGAGTCATTCCTATACTAGAGAAGGGTTAAGCCAAAACTAGTCTCTTAGGGCTTTAATGAGTATGACCCCTATAGAAAAGTCACAAAAAACTTGTATAAATTATTTTATTTATTATTGTAATTAGGTCCTCACAATCAAAGTTGTCTTTTCACTATCTGTGTTTTGTTAACGTGGAATTGTAGTTATAAGCAAGAGTTGGTTGCCTAGGGAACAATAATTGTATATTCAGTTTAACAGAAATAAAAGAATATTTGTTTTAAAATGCAAGATTTTGAGCCTGTGCCATGCGATTAAACTGTAAAATTTTAATTTCAAAAGTGAAAATTACTTGTGCTGTTGAAGCTTTACGGGGTGGAATGTTTTAGTGCAACATCAGCTCCTTAAAAGAAAAAGCGAAGAGATCTGTGATATGTGCCCCTCGCCAGAGGGAGTTCAGGTGTACTGTTAACACAGTCATGTGTCGGACTGTGGAGGTCGGGTCCGCGCCCGCCGGGCAGCCTCTCCCGCTGCCTCCCGGGACTTCGCACGAGCCCTGCCCAGGCTTCCTGGACAGCTCACCTTCCCACGTCGTGGAAGTACAGGTTTGCACATATACACAGCATGATGATAGAGAATAAGATATAGTAAATTAGACTTCTGAATTTCGGTTCTAAGTCTCCTTGCCGATACCAGTAGATCTAAAAGAAGAATCAAATTAAATTTTAAGTAATAGTCATGAGGCCCACTGTTAAAATTTAAAACTACTGATTCTTTTTGCATTAATTTCACGCCTTCATTCAGTCCAGCCATAATTTCTCATTTTATCCAAGTAGTGCTGCCTGAGAGTCCAGGCCCCAAGGTCACACTTACTCCTCCCTCTGGCCAGTTACTCGGCAAGCTATCTGGAAATACATCTCTCAGTGCCTCTGGGTAGACGCAGAACTTTCAGGTTCTACTTAGAAGGGAGGAGGACAACATTTAAATTCTTTCCATCAATTCGGACTGTGGCTATACAAGATAGAGCCTACATAATGCTGTATATATTCAGATTTTTTTTTGAGACAGGGTCTCGCTTTGTAGTGCAGGCTGGCCCTGAGCTCACTCTGTAGCCCAGGCAAGCCTCCAACTCTGCAATCCTCCTGTCTCTGCCTCCCGAGTGCTGGGATGACAGGCGTGAGCCACCACGCCTGGCACTGTGGTGTGTGGTATTGATGGCTGGTGGGCGTGAGTCTCCACGCCCAGCATTGTCTGTGGTTACTGGGGTCGAACTCAGGACCTTGCGCTTGCGAGGCAGGTGCCGGAACCACTGAGCTAACCCTCCGGCCCTATATTCAGATTAAAGTAGCTCAGTGTTGGTCGCTCAGGTTTAGGGTAGGGTGTGGCAGGAAGGCTTCCAGAGTGGCATGGGCAGTTTCTTTAGCTCACGGGAATATAACACCATCTGTCTGATTTTAACTTTAATACGTCACTACTATGATTTAAGCCCTATGTGATTCAAAACAATTGTTTTTAAGGGTGTATGGTTTTGATTCTGCCTTTGGAAGGTCATAAAACAAGAACCAACTATTCAGTGGCTGAGCAATGGAGACCCGTCACCAACTCTTTCTTTTGTAGTTTAGTAAAATGAAGCATTCTTGTGAGCAGAGTACGACTACTTTTAATTTCCCAGGAAGTTCTGGTATATGACCGTGCGGGAGGTAAGCACATGGATTAAAAGACACGCGGAAGTCAGTGCTGTTTTGGCCCTTCCGAGCTTGAGTGAATATGGTAAGCGTATTATAATTTGGCCCATTAAAATATTTTCACCGTTTGACTTTCTAGTTATCAGTGAAACAGTTCTCATTTAGAATTAGAACTTTTGGGAGTTAGGGGAGAAGGAAACTGATTCTGCAAACAATGTGTGGTGGGTTGAGAACCTGTTGGGAGACACAGCGAGAGTCCCTTTCTGTAGCCCCAGGTGGGGACCGTGGCGGGCACGGCCACCTGACGCCCTCGAGTACACTGTCGGGCTCTAATGGTACTCACGAGCACGCAGGCTGCAGCACTGCTCAGAGAGATGCAGACAGCAAAAAACACGTTCAGTGGCTTGGGAGGTAGGTGAGGGAAAACAAAAGCACTGATGAGCGTTACCTGTATGGAGAGAAAAGACGTCAGGCCTGAGGAGCGCTCCAGGACGTGGTCGGCCCGAGCCAGGCGAGGCAGTGCCGCCCACGCTGCGCGTCAGACTCACAGCCGCCCAGGTCTGCTTTCTGGAACAGAGCATTCGCACATAGGTTTACTGCTGTCCGTGTCCAGCCCCTCCCCCCACATAGGAAGGAAAACGTTACCAGTTACATAAATACGGTTTCTGGGGTTGATGGCTGTACTGAGAGGGCAGAGCACCTACTTGAATACTACCAAAACTGAGTAATCAAAGTCGGGTTTACTTATTAAATTTATGAAAAATACTAAAAGATGGGTGTGTGATACCCATCTCCGTTTCTGCCATAGTTGCAGCATCATCCCCATTCTCTTTAAGAAATAGTGGGGGGGGCCGGAGGGTTAGCTCAGTGGTTCCGGCGCCTGCCTCGCAAGCGCAAGGTCCTGAGTTCGATGCCTGGAAACCACATACAATGCTGGGCGTGGAGACTCACGCCTGTCATCCCAGCACTCGGGAGGCAGAGACAGGAGGATTGCTGAGTTCGAGGCTTGCCTGGGCACCATAGTGAGCTCAGGGCCAGCCTGAACTACAAAGCGAGACCCTGTCTCAAAAAGCAAAAAAAAAAAAAAAAAAAAGAAAGAAATAGTGGGGGAAAACCACTAAAATCCATTCTCTTAACAAACAGTAATGAAAATGTCATCAGACAAAGAAAATACAACTACTGAGATCGGACTCAGCCATCTCACATAGGACGAAACATGCCACTGGCAAGACCTTTAAACTTGCCCAAGAGCAAACAAAGCACCAACAGAAACGGGGAGCGACGGTGGTTACCACAGAAGGGACAACTGGAGACCACTCAGGCTGTAACGGACTGACCAGAGCAGGCAGACATGGCGACTTAGTTCCCCAATTTAGCTGGACACTGAGGTGGGGACCAAAGAGCGGCTTCAGTGACAACTGCAGTGTTATAAAAATACTCTGACTTTTTCTGAGAACTAACAGCAGTATAAAGTTTTCAAGATGTAACTAAGAGCTTAAGTGAGGTACAAAATGAAAGCTACTTACTAGAATCAGTAAGCATGTGAAGCTGCCAACAACCAAATTGATGATTCGGTCCTGAAAGAAGAAGGAGTTTGTGAGCCACGGGCCTGGTGCAGGTGAGTCCTGCGCCGTTGGGTGACATGGTGCCGGGTGGTAGAGAATGAAGGGACCAAGCTGCTCTGCACTCCGAGCTCACAACTGCAGACAAGGAGAGGCACCGAGGGGAAACGGGACAAGGCACTAAAACCAGGCTGATGCGGGAAGGTTTCGTGAATACGAATGATTTGCACTGGCAGTGAGGGCTGAGCCTGCCAGGTCAGAACCAGTACAGCCTGACACCAGACTGCCCAGGATGGTGCTGGGATGAGTTCGGGCCTGCGCTAGGGATTCGGTGCCCTTGTCTACTCTAAAACTAGACGCTGCCGTGAAAAGGGATCATAGCGGGGAATGGGGCAGCAGCAGGGAGGCTGAGGCCCGGGCTGCACAGTGAGCCCCGCCCCACCGAGGACCACTGAAAGCCAGGGCTGGATGCAGTCTTAAAGACCATCTAGTCAGTGATGTTTCCAATGCATGCAACAGCCAAAGCTTTCAATGGAGAAGATCTGACTGAAAAGCCCATTGCTCTACCTACTTTAATTTTCGCCCTACACCCTAACCAGTTTCACAGAATGTCTGAAAAGCTTCTGATCCTATCCCTAATTTTACAAGTTAAGGTAAATTTAGTCCCACTGTGGTTAAATCATTTGCCAAAACCCACAGAGCAAGTAAGAAGAAACTGTAAAACCAGGGATTCCTAAGCTTAATAAGGGTTAACAAAAGCTAGTTAGGAAATTACACAATAACATAAAGTTTTTAAAAGACTTGATTAGGAAACACTCAGTTGAGGCCACTGAGAATTCCAACTAGTCTTATTTCTAAGAACTCAAAACCAAGTCCAGTGAACCAGTAGTCTTTACAGATTGTTTTGTTAGCAAAGAACAGGTTAGGGAAGATAAGCAGCCAGGAAACAGAACCTGGGGTGAGAGGGGCACTTGCCAAGGGAACCCTCATTTCCCAACTGTTTGCTTTTCAGATAAAATTCCAAAGACCTGGAGTCTCACCCAGTAGGAAGGATATAGAAAAGCCAAGAACTGGGCGTGCCTGATGTAACCAAGGAAAAGCAGCCTCCAGATTCCAGCCACTGAGCTTGAAGCTTACCTGACAAAGCAGACGACACCCACAATGCATTAAGAGGACCCAGGACCGATCTTACCACCACCACAGTGCAAGCGTCTGAAATTGGAACCCTTTGTTAAGACCCAAGAACTACTCATCAATCCTTGTTAAAATTTCCACACAAGACAAAAAATGTGGACAGACGAGAACGTAACACAAAATGTGCATAAAGATATTATCCACAGGATCTCCCATTCCTTCAACCTTGTGAAAAAGGCTCTAATTACACTCTTCTGGTATATTCTGAGATAGAAGAATTCCTGCTCTGCAAACTCCAAGGACTTGCACACATTTACAAAGGTCTGCATACCTTAGCAGCTCCCGCCGCCAGAGGCCAAAGGGAGGCTCAGGTGAGTCAGCCCGCGGAGGACACAGTAACTCCCACGCAGCCGGCCAGCTGTCCAGCAAGACAGAGACGTGGAAAGGATAACACGAAGCAACAGTAACAACCCCAAGGCTTTCATGTTCTCTTCTCAAACATTTTGAGATGGAGCAGTAATGACTTTTATAGTCGGTAAATCAGGCTCAAGGAAACTGGTGAGAACTGGGCTAAGAGCTCAGTACACCGGGAAGTGATGGCGATGAGTCTGTGTCTGGACTGCTTTCCTCAACAGAACAATTGTACTCTTTTCAAGAAGAGCGATCTAGAAGCTACTGTTGGACTAGAGGAAGATGACCTCTCAAAAAACCCGTTTTAGAGCCTACAGTGGATAAAGACTTACAGATATATGGCTCTTTCCTAATTACTGAACGACCACTGAGACATCACCATTCTGGTACAATACATAGGCTTTAAACTTGCCTGCCTGCCTTCTAGGTTATGTTATCCTAATCCGGCAGGTCTCTCTGGGCAAAGGTGAGGCGAAGTGTTCTGGACATGGCAGACGTGTTGCTCAGTACCATGACGAGTCCTGCTTCAGGTCGTCCACTGTGGACATAACAGCGGATCCAGATCAAAGAGCAGTTAGCCTTGGGAGACGGAAGGAGGACCTGCAGAGCAGAGGAGAAAGGGGAAGAAGGGTGGCTCACGAAGAGGTACCCCACAGAGACCTGGAGAAGAGCAGACGCATTGGCATTCCCAAAGGAAACCAGGTCAACGGCAACAGCTAGTGTGGGCATATTTCAGGAGAGCAGAGAAGAATGAGGAGGCAATGCAAATGGGCAAGATCTGGCTGAGCCTAAAGAAGTCTTGTGTATCTGTCTCCAGCTGAAATTATTGTAGATAGTTAAGCTAATTAGGTATTTTGTAGCAGTCAGATAAGGCTGGCCCTCGAAAGCCAACAAGGAGGATGGCCATGGAGCCAACATGAAGGACAGTAAAGGTGCCGACTTGGGGCACAAACCAGACATATTCACTGAAGGCCAGGCCAACACTACAAAAGAAGAGAAGGTACCACACCCCAGTATTTCCCCAAAGATGAATAGCAGTGACCGATATTCTAAGTAGGTTTGAATAACCTGGGTGGGGGACCAAGGTCTTAACCCACCCTCCCAGGAAAGACCCCAAGTAAAAATCCTCCTACACTTGCTAGGTGAATTGCTCCGCCATTGCATCCTTAATCAATACTGCCTAGGTGACTATATTTGTTGTAATCTTATTGGATGATCAGGAGTTTGTACATCTTGTAATTTCTTATTGGCCCAATATTACCTAAGTGACTGTACTTGCAATTTATTCCACCTTGAACCTGCCTTACCTCATGACTTTGTGCCATAAAAACTCTGGGAAGGGCCGGAGATTTAGCTCAGTGGTTCCAGCACCTGCCTAGCAAGTGCAAGCTCCCTGGTTCAATGCCGGTAACCACATACAACAATACCGAGTGTGGTGACTCGCGCCCACCAGCCATCAATACCACATACCACAGTGCCGGGCGTGGTAGCTCACGCCTGTCATCCCAGCACTCGGGAGGCAGAGGCAGGAGGATTGCTGAGTTCGAGGCTTGCCTGGGCTACATAGTGAGCTCAGGGCCAGCCTGACCTGCAAAGCGAAAGACCCTTTCTCAAAAACAAAACACGAAAAAACAAAACTTTGGAAAGTGAGGTGGGTAGGTCACCTACTTTTGGGTCTCCCTTCTGTCCCTCTTAGGCAGAAGCCTTCTTTCCAGTTCTAACATTTACAAGTCTGAATTACCTGCTTCAGTCTGCACTTGGGCTAGAAAAGAATTCCTCCTGTAGTGCCTGAAAAGCAGGGAATCCCCATTCTTGCCTAGTCAGCCACTAGCCAGTATCTCAAGAGAACCCCCAACTCAGAAACTGGCAGTAGTGATCGCAGACAGAAAATGTGCAGTAGCATCCCAAGAATCCAAAGCCAGCATCTATCCGCAGCTCACAAGAACATCCTAGTTCTACAGAATTTAGAATGTTAACAAGTTATTGTGTCTGTGATAGTTCTTAAAGTGGATTTGAAGGCACTGTGCTAAATACAATAAACCCTAGTCCACTTAAGCAACAATAAAAGGACAGGTAAAATTTCCAAAGTTTTGGAGAATTTTTACAAAAAATTTACAAGAAGCCCAGTGTGCTGATACACATCTGTAAGCCCAGCTACTCATAAGGCTAAGGGAGCAGGGTCACAAGGTCAGGGACCTTGGCAATTCGCACCCCATCACAAATTTAAAACTGAACAAAAAGGGATAGAGATACAGCTCAGCACTCACTGGGTTCAATGTCCAGCACCACCACACACACACACACACACACACACACACACACACACACACACACACACACAACCTAAAGCAGTGTTGTGATTTAAACTGAGTTTAGTATAGTAGTCCTCGTGGTCTGGTTCTTTCATTGGTTTCATTTACCTGGGGTCAACAATGGCCCCAAATATTAAACAGGGATCCTCCAAAGCTTTAAATGGCACAGTGTTTACAGCAGCAGGACAGAATCTCATGCTTCCAGCACTGTCCTGCCCAGCACATGGTCCTCCCTTTGTGTATCACATCCATGCTTAAATAACACACTCCCCACCAGCCGGTTGCTCGGCAGCCACACTGGCTATCAGACCCGTTGTTGTGGTACTCCACTACCCACGTGCACGTAGCTCTTCGTTTACTTGACGGGGCCCCAAAGCCCAGCAGTGACAGCACAGGCTATTCAGGCATGCCGAAGAAAAGCTGCACAGCACCTGCTTTAAGGGAAATGGTGAACGTTCTTAAGAAAGTTGTATGCAGAAGTTGCTGTCTATAGTAATCTCCCATCTGTGAACCTGTAGAAGAGGACAGAAATGTGGGCAAGTATCGTGTCTGTACTCGAAATGGCGAGTTACAGTGATTACATATGGTAAGAGCCTAGGTAAGATGGCACTGCAGGACTCACAACTAAGCGGGACTCCAGGCCTCTGTGGTACAGGAGGGGATACGGAACGAGGTTCTCCACGGCCACCTGGGTATGTGATGAGGTTTTAAGTCTCCCATCATCACAATGAGCATGCTGCATCATCCGACCAGGGAACTTGCTCCTGGGTTTAAAAGATGTGTTGCCCAGGTCTGTATGAACAGAGCGTGCCGTCACTCCTGCTGCTGGCCCCGAGAGAAGCTGAAGGTGTCGGAGGCCACTCCCTAGGGCATGCAGGAAGCGGGGGCACTGAATGCCATTCCTTCAGAGCTCCGGCAGGGACCCGTCGTGCATGCCACCCAGGCACCTGCCCGAGGTCCGCCTCTCCTGCATCAGAGCCCCAAAGGCCACCTCACGCAGCTTCACGCTACCCCACCTGGAGGCCTCCACGCGGACGGGCAGCTGACAGTGGGAAGACGCTCTCACCTGCCGTCCTGCACCAGGGTGCACTGTCGCCCTCCAAGGATGCTGACTACGTGGAGAGTCGTGGGCAGAAGTGCCCAGTTCTCCTCAGAGGATCCCTCACTGTCACGGGCCTGGTGCCTGCCTGTCACGCGAGGGTGTGGTCTTGCTGCTGCCGGACAAGCAACAACAGCACAGCCAAAGCCACCACCTGGGCCCGCAAGCCATGGGCCCAGCTCTGGCCGGGGAGACCCAGCTCTCCAGCTGCCTCGCAGACAAGGCTGCTGCTTTCGGGAGGTACCAAGGGCGGGACACACGAAGCCTGACGGCCGCGTCTTCCTGGCCTGAGCACCAGGCCATCCCTGAGGCAGCAGAGAGCAGCGGCTTCCAGGCCCCACAGTCTGCAGGTCCAGCAGAGGACCTCGGCCTTCAGGGCTCCCAGAGGAGCACAGCAGGAGAGCCCCTGCGGGAAAGCGGGCCCCTGGCCGGGCAGCCCCCAAGCCTGTCCCCCCGCACTGAGGGAGATCGAGAGCTCCATGTGGACGTGACTGAGCGTCCCTCGATCCGCAGGTGTGCTCGGTCCTGCCCGGGTCACCTTTCAGCCACCAGATGCCTCCACCCTCCGCCCCTCCAGCCTGTGCCAAGGGTACGAGCTCTCACTGTCCGCTGACCTCCCCGTGCCCGGGCTCTCACTAGGAGCCATCTCTGCCTGGACTGACCCCTCGGCCTCACCCCAGCTGCGTCGGCCGGGAGGACTTCCCCGCGGGGGTTCCGACACAGGCCCTTCCGCGCGAGCTCTCCGTGCAGTGCCAAGGCTCCTGGCAGTCCCCTGCGCGCCCGCCACCTCAGCTGCTTAGCTCCTGTGTGCCAAACGCCTCTCCCTCCAACCTTCCACCTTTCCTCCGCCCCGCCGGCCCCTGGCCTGGGACCCCGCCGCGCTGGCCTAGGCCATCAGCAGCTTCGGACCTCAGGTTCTCGGGGCCCTGAATGTGTGCGCGGGCGCTGGGCCTTCTTTCCTGCAGCTGAGAGGCAGTGCCCCTGTTGACTTGGACCTGCTCTAGGACACTCCTGCCAGCCCTGGGTGCCAAGGAAACCAAAACTGGGCAGGTTAGACGTCAGAGTCCAGCAGACAGCCACTAACGGCTGCCCAAGCAGAGCTAGACTACCGCACACTGCGCTCCCACGCAACTCGCCCAGTGCGCATTCAGTCCTTCACTTCCGTCCCCTGAAGGCAGAGGCTGCATCCCTCCTGAAAGAGGCATAAATAGGAAATGGAAACCCCAGAGGACATCAGTGTTCACCAGGCTGACACTTTCAGGGACATTCGATCATTCTGCCTCCAAAAGTGTGCCTTCCTCAAACTTAAAGATTCCGGTACAATAAAGTACAGGCTGATTCTTAGAAGCGACTGCCTTCGTTCCTGATGTTTCAGAGGAGACCCCGTGTCCAGAAAGCTCCAGGGTTGGCCAGGTGAGGAGCCAGAGCCGTCCTCCACGACACCCACCCGAAGGAGGGACGCAGCCCTGTGAGGAACTTAGGCCCCGCCCGTGGGGTTCCTCTGGACCCTCCTCCACAGGGGCAGCAGCCGCAGCACGGAAAGGCCCCTGCCTCGCCGCTGGCCCAGGACACAGGGAGCTCCGCCATGCGCACAACAGCTCGAGGCTCCTAAGAGACAGTGCCCTGGCAAGGGTGCCGAAGCACAGGACGCCAGTCCGGCCCCAGACCTGAGGCCCACCCGCCTCTCCCTCCAAGGCTCCCACTCTGACGTGCTCCTCCAGGTCGTGAGTACACACCTCCCTCCCCACTCTTTCACCTGAAATACATTATATGCGGATGGGGCCGAGATTTAGCTCAGTGGTTCTGGCGTCTGCCTCACACGCGCAAGGTCCTAAATTTGATCCCCAGTAGCACATACACAGTGCCAGGCGTAGTGGCTCACGCCTGTCATCCCAGCACTCGGGAGGCGGAGACAGGAGGATTGCTGAGTTCGAGGCTTGCCTGGGCTACACAGTGAGCTCGGGGCCAGCCTGAACTAGAAAGCGAGACCCTGTCTAAAAAAAGAAAAAACTTATGTGTGGAAATGAGAGCACAGTAATGAAGGGGACGATGCCCGGGTGTCAGTGCCTGAGGGGGCACCTTGACCCCAAGCAGGAGGCAAGCAGCGCCTCCAGCAGTCCGACTCAACGCCCCTCCCACCTGCTGGTGGTCTTCTCGGGCAAGTTTTCTTTTTCTCTTTGGTGTGTATATGAGTGTGTGTTGTGTTGTGTGTGTGTGTATGTGAGTTGCTGGGACTGACCCAGGGCCTTTGCCCTGAGCCACATTCCTAGCCCTTTATATTTTTTTGTCCAAGATAAGAGTTTTACCATGTCACCCAGGTAGGACTCAGCCTCTCAAAGCGCTGGTATCATGGGTATGTGGCACCAGCCGGGCTTCACTTAATCATTAAGCCACAGTTTCTATGTCTGTGCAGTAATGCCATGCAGAGTTAGTGGCAAGGACGGGAGATGAAACACCAAGTCCCCACAACAGAGTAAGGTTTTCACTGACTGGTAAACAGCAGCTAATACGTTGGCATTGTTTCTACCACATGTAAGGGCTCGCAGTGACAGACTGCAAGCAAAAGTGAGGCCAGTAGACCAGTCCCGGCCCACAGACCAGCGAACATCCCATCTTTTAGACCTTCCGCTCCATAGGGTCAGGGCTGCCCTGGGGTCTCCACACCACCGCTGCACCCAAGCACTCGGTGCTGCCCTCCTGCTACAAGTACACAGCTCACAGGAGGGAGAGGCAAGGACAGTTGAACCTTCCTGTTCTGACAGCCAGAGCACCCCGCTGTCTGCCTCTGGTGCTTCAGACAAGTTCTGAGAACGCAGATCAGCGTTCGGGGGTGCTAAACCCTCACTTCCCTTAAGCTTGACGTACAGACAAGTTACAAGCATGGGAGGCCACAGGGTGATACCGTGACCGGAGGGAAGACGGAGAGAGGCCGGCCGGCGGCCTGGGAGGCTCCGCAGTGGAGACCGGCTTGAGCAGGGCTTGGGGTCAGGAGAGGGGCCCTGCGCAGGACGGAGGTAGAGCCCTGTGGAGCGGCCACGGCACAGGCATGGGCGTCCGCAGGTCCAGCGCCTGCAGTCCGTCCGCACTCAGACCCAGCCTTCCGCAGAGGCTGCGCAAGAGAAGCCCTGGAACCCGCTGGGCTCACTTCTCTAGCGGAAGCCCCCGGGCGCACTGCTGGTGGGCTAGGATGCAGAGGACCGCCCTCCCCAGCCCGGGACACGCTGGAGGATCACCCCAATGCCCGCTGTGGAGGGGAGGTGAGCCTCGGGGGCAGGCAGGCGCGGGAACAGGGCACAGACGCAGAGCACTAACCACAGCTGTTTCTCAGTTGAGCGGTGCTAAAAAGAAAAGAACTGACTGGACGACTGGTCCTGAAAAGACCTTTTCTTCACCACTGTTGTTTGCTTATTACTGGGCAGGGACGAAGAAGTAGGCTTTGACCTGAAAACTGTAATTTTGAGCTCCAAGGCCCGGTAGCTGGTCCCGTGCAGATGCCTGTCTTCCCTGTGTTGTCTGCTTGAAAGTTCGGGGGCTCACAGCCTCACAAGGTCACTCCTCAAGTCAACCGAGGAACAACGGGGCAGGAAGCAGCCAGCTTGCTCGGTCCTCGGCCACTTACTCCATGGTCTGGGACCATGAACGGGAAAGGCGGGCTAGAAACCGGCTGCACAAGGTACCACCTCACGCGCGAGCGTCCTATTCCTGTCAGCACCAGCCGTGGGAACTGCCCTGGGCTGCGGTGACTACTGTGGAAACCAAGAGCGATTCAGGTGGTTGGCAGCCCGTGAGCAAAGGCGCCTGCAGTTCTAAGAGCTCCTCCCACAGGTGGGGGAGCCCAAGGCCAAAGCACGGGGGACAGAGGGGAGGCACCTCCGGGGCGGGCTCCACGGGAGAGGGAGGAGCGCGGGGAGGACCAGCCTAAGCCACAGTGCCCTGCGAGCTGCGGGAGAATCTGTGCTGCCAGCACTCGGGGGCGGGTGGGGCAGGTACGGTACTCTGCCAGGAGTGACAGGTTGAAATAATACACACATGAGATCTAATAAAGTTACTATAGTTCATTTCAGCCATTTCTTTGTGTTTTAACAAGGTTATTAAAAATTTACTTATATAGTGCACATGTTTCTACCAGGTAATGCTAATTTAGAAATGCTAAGGAACAAGGTGGGCCTAGAAAACTCAAACTTTCTTACTATCTTGGTTTCTGAAATGAGTGTTCCCAAGTACCAAACTTACCAAACTGGGAAATGGTTCACCATGAGCGAAGCACTGGGCACCCTGAACCCAAGCCTGCGTCTCGGGCCAGAGTCAGTGCACGGCCTGGGCGGCGGGGAAGCCTCCTCTCGCGAGCCTCGGCCACCAGCTGCTCACGAGTGCGCCGCCGCCGTGAGGCCTGCACCCCACCCCCACCGGACTCGCACACGGAGAAGCGCGGCCGCGCAGACCGTTCACACTCTTTACCCCTCTGCTCACTCCCAGGGCAGGGCTGGAGCGCCCTGTGGCGCCGCCTGCTCAGCCCTCCAACAGGAACGGCATGTCAGGGAGCTGCTCTCCACATTCCTCTGCTCTCGGCGGCGTGCCGGCCCTAAAGTGGGGGCCGTGCCTAGCCCGGAGCCGCATTAGGAGAGCAAATAACTTTCTTAACCGCTCCGGAGTCTGGACGGGGATGCCGAGCGGCTTCTCTTTCTTTCTGCTCCAAAACGCTCCCTTCTACAAGCTTCCATGTGCAGGGCCGCGGTGTAGGGCTCCCAGAACCGACAAGAGCGAGGTGTGAACCCCTGTCCTCAGTGTTCCTTCCGAGAGCGCCCCCAGGACCATCTCTCTCCCTGCCTGCTCAGGGACCCCATTCCTGTGACTTGGGACCCTTTCCTCTCCCCACCTGTGTAATTTCTCCAAATCCAATAACTATGCCAGCTCACAGGGAGAGCTATAGAGCATAACTCAGAGATACCTGGAATTATATAATCTGTACCCTACACAGGCTTTACTTTTCCGCAGAGTAGCGGAACCCTGTATCGGGATGCCCCGAATCTAAGTACTGCACGTTTGAACTAAAGAAGCCTGCAAAGACGGAGACGTACTTGGATCCGAAAAGTTCTAGGCAGGATTCTGGTGGTATCGTGGGTCAGAGCAAGTCTTGGGCACGGGCGCTGCAGCCCCGCCGGCGCGCAGACCCGGCGGCGTCTCCTGGTCCCGCCTGGTCTTGGGCTCGGGTGCTGGGTGGCAGCTGCGCCCCCGGGTCTGATCGCGAGCTCCGCGGGTGCAGAAGTCGGGTCTGAGCCCTCCGCCTCCCGGCCGGGCCACGAACCACGGCGGGAGGCGGAGCTGGCCTCGGGGCCGCCGCACAAACTTCCTCCGCCTGCTCTGGGCCCGAACCGCCCCGCGGAACCAAGCCGGCACCGCCCGCTAGGCCCGCGGCCCCCGTAACGGACCCGGACCCGCGCAGGCCGCGACCCGGCCGGGCCGACTCGCTCACCCGCGCCGACGTCTCCCCGAACAGCGGCCTGTGGTCCGGCGCGCTCGTGCCGTAGGTGCGCGCCGAGAAGCCCTCCATGCCGAGCCGCGCTCCGGCCTCCCGCGGGTCCGCCCGGCGTCACCGCGCGCGCCCCATCTGCCGCCGAGGGCCGACGCCGCGTGCAGGGGGCCGCGGGCGCAATCTCGCCGCGCTCTCGCCTGCCGCGGCCTCCGCGCGCCAGCCCCGCCCCCGCCCCGCCCACCGCGCGCCCGAGCCGGCTCACGCCCCGCCCAGTCCTGCTCGCCCGTCCGCTGCCCCTTCCAAGCCCGCCCACAGCGAGGCCGAGGCCCCGCCCACGCCCCCGAGGGCCGCCGGAGGCCCCGCCCACAGGCCCCGCGCGTCCCCTCCGGTCCGGGTCGGCTCGCCCGCGCCCTGCACAGCTGCGCCTTGCGGCGCCCTCAGGCCCGCCTAGCACCAGAGGCGCTGCTGGGCCGGGCGGTCTCGGCCGCCTCCCCGAGTTACACCTGGAGTCCCGCTCCCAGTCCCTTCGGCCTCTCGGCTGAAGAAGGGGTTTGCGGGGCTTCACAGTGTACGCCTAACCCTGGAGGTTTTGTTGTCCTGGCTGTCAGGCTCTGCCCCAGCACGCGTCGTCAGACCCTGAAGCTGGCACGGAAGACAGAATGAGGGGCAGCCTGGTGACTCCGGCGCAGCTTTGGGCTCCGGCACGCGAGCCCTGAAACCAGGCGCCACAGCCCGCGAGCTGTGTGGCCGGGCCACCTCTCCCACGTCTGGCTCTTGGAATCCATTTCACAGTGAAAAGCAAGCGTCACGCGGTGGATGTCATACAGGGTGACAAGGGCTCGGAGCAGGCCCTATGGGCACCCTGGGGTCCATAGGGGCAGTTGCCCATTTCTGGAGCAGGGAGTGCCTGGGAACCGTCCGTGCCAGACCCCAGGGGGAGCCAGGAAGCCGGCCCCCCGGCACTGTCCCGCAGTATCCCTGTATCCGGAGCGGGACACCAGCAAACCGGGCCTCGGCCAGCTCAAGTCACAAGGCTGCGGCGCTGACAGGGGCTGCTGAACTTCAGCCCCGCTCGGGGCCCGAGTCCGGCGGCCCCCACAGCGCCCGCAGCCGCGGCAGCAGCAGCGTCAGCGCCTGGGTTTAGCTTTGTCTCCCCTCTCCTGGCAGGGCTGGAACGCTGGGGAGCAGGCGCTGTCCCTCCCTGCGCTGCCCACTGGGCCGTGGCCCCCTTTGCCCGCAGCTGGGGCCCACGGTGTGTCTGCTCCGCAGCTCACCTCCCCTTAGCTCGCGGGCCTCTGCTGCAGCCGCCCCGGCCGCCGCGGTCTCCAGTTCAGAGTGGGACCGGGAAGCTCTGAGAGCCCGGAGTCCCGGTGGGCAGCAGTGTGAGCCGGGGAGACTGAGCGACACACGCCCCGGGCTGCCTTCCCGTGAGCTCAGGAGGCCAGCTGCGCCACCACGGTGCGAGTTCCAGTCTAGTCATAGGAAAGACACTGAAGAAGGCAGGAAGGAAAATAGACAAATACAGACGGAAAGTGAAGAGATGTAATAGGATAGCCTACATGAATGGGGGCTGAAAGATAGCAACAAGGAGACCATTTTACAGTGATGAGGTCAGTTTAGCAAGAGGAAGTGTCAACTAGGATTAGAAGTCCCATTTGACCCTGCTATCGCCCTGCTAGGAATATACACAAAAGAATTAAAAGAGTCGTATCATAGTGACATGTATGCACCCTGTTCATAGCAGCTCAGTGTGTGATAGCTCAGTCTCGGAAACAACCCAAATGCCCATCAACCGGAGACTGGATAAAGAGGATGTGGTTTTTCTATAAAATGGAGCATTAGTCTGCCTTAAAGAATGATAAGTTTGAGTCATTTATACTCAAATGGATGTACCTTCAGGACATACTCATAAATGAAATAAATAGGTCACAGATATGTAAATATCTTACCTGTTCTCTGGTATGAGAAACTAAAGATGTGAATGAGTTCTAGAATGTATGATGGATATAATGAAATAGAAAATATTCAAAGGGAAATGTGGAGGGGTAGTAAGGGGGTGAAGAAAAAATGTGTTGGTAATAAAAAGAGAAGCAAAGGTTATGTATTTAGGAGTGGGGGTTGTGGAGTGGGTAGGGGAATGGGAGAAAAATGACAATTAAATTGTGTCATATACTGGTACAAATTCCCACTGTTCAGTGTGAGCATGATGTATATATACAACATACCAAAAAAGATAAAAATAAATTTTAAAAAATCAACCAGTGGACCAGGGATTTAGCTCAGTGGTGCCATGCCTACCTGGCAAGTGCAAAGTCCTGAGTTCAATTCCTGGTTCCACAAAAGAAAAAAGAAAAGGAATAAGTCTATAAAAAATGTTGGCAGGCTTGTGGGAATAAGAGAACTCTTCTCTACTGTCAGTGGGACTGTAGACTGTTATAACCACAGTGGAAATAAGTGTCAAGATTCCTCAAAAAACTAGATTTAGAGGTCCCAGCTATTCCCTTCTGGGTGTGTTCCCCACAGAATTAAAAAGCAGCTATATATGTGCACTAATGTTTATAGCAGCACAGTTTATAATA
>PVIC010026004.1:0-24853 GCA_004025085.1 Thryonomys swinderianus
TTCCCTTCCCCTGGTTACTACACATGTCCAAACTCGGACTGAAACTCGGACTGAAAAAAGCAATTCCTACCCCAGAACCAGGCTAGCCTGAGCTATACAGTGAGTTCAAGGGCAGACTGAACCACATCGCAAGACCTTATCTCAAAAATAAAAACAGAAAGACAGAAAAGAACAGCAGAATAATGGAACCCATTTACACACACTTGATGTATCAGAGCTGGCTTGACCGTCTAACAAAGTGGTGTGCCACACTTTGAATGTCCACTTTACATAATAAGGTACTAGAGTGGCCGGAGGAAGAAAGAAGGAAAAATTTCCAGTTCGTGAAACTTTTTCCTTCAGTGCAAAGTCATGGATTTACATATACACAAGTTAAAAGAAAACGTTTTCCAGAAAGTGAAACAACCTTGTCCCGAACTGGACGAGCCCCAGGCCAGTGCATCTAGCTCCCAAGGCAAGCACACAGAGCTGGAAAGACACAGGGGAAAAGAAAATGTGCAAAAAAACATGAGAGGAAAAAGGATAAAAACTCAAGGCACTGCTCTTTGGGAGATACCTAAATTTCAAAAGCAAATAAGGAATAGATATCGTTTGGATAATCCGTATTAAAAGTTACTGAAAGACAAGCCAGTGGAAGTAATAACTTTGTAAATTTAAATTTCAAAGACATGGATGAAAGAATCAAAGGCATTGCAGCAGCTCTAAGCCCAACACCTCTGAGGTGCCACAAACAATACCACTGCTTTGGGCTACCTGGCCCAGAAGGGTCTGGGAACAAGGAACTCAGCTCTAGGTGAGTGAGGTCTGCCCCGTTCTGTCAGACCCTGCCTGCCTAGAGCTACTGAACCCTGCCATCCCCGCAGCTTTCAACTCCTCTCAAGGTTTTGCCACTGTCTCTGCAGTGAAGCGATGCCCCACCTCATACACTGACTGAAGATGGCACACTGCAACCTTTTGTCATCTCTCCAGTCAACAGCCACAGGGCACAAAGACACAGCTTATTTATAGCATCCACAAGGACACAGCTAAAGGAATCACCTCAAAAGCAATCGTTTTACTTCCCTCCCAACCAAACCCTACTTTCCACAATATGCTCCACCCACACGTAACATGCCAAGTCAGTTGAAGAGTCTGTGATTCGTGAGCAAACAAACAATAACAATGACAATAGTTCTCTATCTCCATGAAGCAGTCTGCCTGCACGCAGTGCCTGCTCTGGGAGGAGAGCGGAAACCACCGCCAGCCCTCTGACGGCAGGCCAGCTGCTCGAGCTATGAGCAGGAGCCGTGGGCACGCGAGCCTGTCCCCTAAAGGGAGAAGACACGCATGCTCACTCTAGGGCTCTCTCTTACTTCCCCAGAAAACTGAGCTCTGAACCAAAACCCTAGGGACTGGCTTTACTTGACAGACACAAAAGTAGGTTAGCAACTCTGAAAGGTGCATCCTGTCAACACACTTATTCTGATTTATGAAGCACAGAGTACACACCCGAGTCAGAACTCCTCACTTCAGCAACAAGGTTTCACCATAAAGTGTCTTCACATCTGAAGCTAAACATAAAGTTCTTGAAGTTGCCAGAAACCTAAACCTGCTTCCCAAGTCTTTACAACAGTACGCAAGGACAGCTAGGCAGTTTACGGGCAGTGAGCACACACTCCACGCCAGCCTGAGACACAGCGAAGTGTGGTCCAGAAGTACTGCTGCTCTGCGAGCCACAAGATCACCATAAAAAGGCAACCCACAGGTGGGTGGGTAACTTCTGTTGGGTGTTCCAGAGCTAACTCCAAGGTACGCTCTGGGCCCCATGCTGCCAGCCCAGGATTTCAAAGCCAGGAGGGCCCACAGGCCGTACTCCCTTCCGTGCCCCAGAACCGGCAGCCAGGGCCCTTCCCCCTGGAAACTGTGCCCCATGGCACATATATATGAGCTACTCTGCGTTCTGGGAAAGAACACACAGGTCACTTCACACCCTTGTGTGATTACAGAAGTAGAGGCCTGTACGAACGCACAGACAACTTACTGTTACATATAACTCACATGTAAAAGGAGTCAGAATCTGGGATTACATGACTGTAATCCCATCTACTCAGGAGGCTGAGGCAGGAGGATCACAAATTTGAGCCTATCCTGGGTAATTCAGTAAATTAATGTCTCAAACTTTTTGTTGGGTGTGGTAGCACATGCCTGTATTTCTAGCACTGAGGCTGAGGCAGGAAGATCATCAAGAGTTCAAAACTATCTTGGGCTACACAGTGAGTATAAGGCCAGTCTGGATTACACAGTGAGATCCTCTATCACCAAAACCTAATTAATTTTTTTCAAAGAGCTTTGGGATGAAGCTCAGTGTAGAGCTCTTGCCTAGCATGAACAACATCCAGGGTTCAATATGCAGTACTGGAATGCTGTGTGTCATAGCACACGCCTATTTAATTCTAGCATTCAGCAGGTTCAGACAGGAGAACTGCTGTGAGTTGGAGGCCAGCCTGAGCTACCTAGTGATTCCAAGGCTAGCCCTCCCTTAACACATAATGAATGAGACCCTGTCTCAAAAAAAAACACTGTTGGGCATGGTGGTTCACACCTGTCATCCCAGCACTTGGGACGCAGAGGCAGAAGGATTGCTGAGTTCGAGGCTGGCCTGGGCTACATAGTGAGCGGAGGGCCAGCCAGAACTACAAAGCGAGACTCTGTCTCATTTTAAAACACACACACACACACACACACACACACACACACACACACACACACAAAACACAAACTTCCAGTATTAGAAATAAAACCCAGAGCCCGTCCAGAGGGATGGCTAATATGGCTAATGGACTCCACGGGTGGGGGGGGCTGAAAGGCAGCAGAGAGAAGGACTTCGCGCTCCCATGGGAGGCAAGACAAAGCGTCACTCTCGTGTGAGAGTAACAGCCCCCCTCTGTGTGGCCTCAAGGCACCTCTTCCTGCCTCTTCAGCTGGAGGTCGGGGGTGGGCTTTCACCTTCAGCGGTCTGCAGCGCAAACAAGGAAAGGGGAACTCCTCCCCGCACCCTCAAGCCTATCCTCGGGTCTTCCCAGGGAGAGAAGCAGAGCCCTTTCCCACCAAGACACCTGGCCTGGGCGCTCACTCACCCACAGCGCCGTGCACAGGGCAACGGTCACCTCCACCTCAGAGCGGAGACTGCCTGCTACAGAGTAAGAACTGTGTCGAGCTCCAGTCTGCCACCAGCCCCTCGCTGCCTCCAGAAAGCCCAGGTGGGCTTCTCAAGAACACAGGACCTGCAGGAGCTCTCAAAAATGGTGCATCTTCAGCACAGCAGAGTGGTCTGTGTCTCAAGTGTCTCCACACATCAGCTTTACCAGCTAATTATCAAGGGGGGGGGAGAAAGAATGAAGCCCTTCAATATCAGACATTTTCTTTTCCTTCTTTTGTCTTTTTTTCCCTTGGCAGAAAAAGGAGAGTTTGTTCCTAAATTTGGAAAACCACAATTAATATCCAAAGTAGCCCCAGAAATTGCATTCAAGGAATTTCAAAAGAACAGAAAAGATCTGACTCCCTTTTCATCTGCTATTTAACCCTTAATTAGCCCTTTCTGCAAAGAAAGAAACGTAGGGTTTCTGCATCCCTGCTGCCTTTACCTAGGACTCTTAGGCACAGTATGTCCCAAAAAAAAAAAAAAAAAAAAAAAACAGGGCCGGAGGGTTAGCTCAGTGGTTCCGGCGCCTGCCTCGCAAGCGCAAGGACCTGAGTTTGATCCCCGGTAACCACATATAATGCTGGGCGTGGAGACACGCCCACCAACAATCAACACCGCATACCACAATGCCAGATGTGGTGGCTCACACCTGTAATCCCAGCACTCAGGAGGCAGAGACAGGAGGATTGCTGAGTTCACGGTGGCTTGCCTGGGCACCATAGTGAGCTCAGGGCCAGCCTGAACTACAAAGCGAGACCCTGTCTCCAAAAAGCAAAAAAAACAAAACAAAAAAAAAAAAAAACCAGGACTGGCACGAATCCCACCCTATCCCTGGCAACAGGACCAACACCCCTCACCCACAGGCAGGATCTGCGTTCCCTCGCCCTTTCCTGAGCAGACCTCATCACTGCCCGAAGCCACAGTGTGTGTAGTACCTCAGAGAAGGCCAGAGTACAACTCGGTGTGAGACCGCCTACCTAGCATGTATAAGGCCCTAAATTCAATCCTGGTACAAGGCGGCACGCGTAGGAGGTCAGAACAAGGGCAGTGCTGAGCAGGTCACCTAGCCCCAGGCTCACCTCTGTATCCGGCGAGAGACACACTGAATCCAAAGTAACCAGGTTTCACTCAGAGACCTACAATACGATTTACTTCCTCTCCCTCCAGAGACCTACAGTATTTCTTATTTCCTCAAGTTTAGCCGAAGTTTTCATAAGGAAAACTATCAGGATCCTCTGGGCACATCCCTCTTGGGTCCTCAGATGCCTGGCTCTTTCCAGCCCTTCCGTATGTTGCACACACTGTGCATCTTTCCCACCCCACTGCCTATGTCCATTCTCTCAGGAGTAGCCTTCCCTTTAAGGCCAGCTCCATCCCTGAGCCCCAAACCAGTCCATCTCGCTTTGTGCTCCCACCTGTCCCACAAAGGCCTCGGTCAGAGTGGACACAGTGCCAGCTATGTGACCAGAGCCCAAGAGCACACTTGTATGTCATTCCTCTAAACCATGCACAAGCTAGAGACATGCCCATGTCCACATGCCAAAACATCACACTTGAGCACTGCTTACATTCTCTGCCATGCAGAGGCTCACGATGCGCCACACATCGACATGAGATTATCTCAAGGAGCTCCCACATTCAAAGGATGCTGAGTGTTTTCTAGCTTTTTATAGTTATAAGAACATTGTTCTAAGACAGAAAGAAAAAAACTGATTGGGAAAACACATATAATAACCAAAAGATCACCAGAAATATCCAAATATTCTTTACTAATACTAGGAGAGGGTTCCTTCCCTGACAATGTCTTAGCACGTTGAACAATGCATGATTCTCATTTTCAGGCATTTCAAAATTCTTCCAGAGACCAATCAACCTCTATTAATTAATTCTGCCTATTTTGCAGTTCGATAGAATCAAAAATTTCCTGTGATTTTTTTTTGTTTGTTTGTTTGAGACAGGGTCTCACTTTGCAGTTCAGGCCGGCCCCAAGCTACTATCCAGCCCAGGCAAGCCTGGATCTCAACAATCCTCCTGTCTCTGTCTCCCAAGTGCTGGGGTTACAGGCATGAGCCACCACGCCCGGCACTGTGGAATGTGGTATTGATGACTGGTGGGCGTGAGTCACCACGCCCAGCACTACATGTGGTTACCGGGATCGAACTCAGGGCCTTGCGCTTGCGAGGCAGGTGCTGGAACCACTGAGCTAAATATCCAGCCTTCCTGTGAATTTTTAGTGAACTACATTCCACTTGTATTGGAAAAAGAGCAAATTTAAAAGTTCCTGGATTCAAGGAGAAAGGAAACAATCTGAACTAGGAAGACCAGGCTGTGGTCAACTAGAGAGGACAGGATGGCAGAGCCCCATGGCAAACCAGTCCCTGTCAGTAAAATGTGACATCACTTAAATCAACAAGACAGCTATCATCACAAAGATAGACAGTGACAAGTGGTGATGAGGATGTGGGGACAATGAAACCCTTGTATACTATTGGTAAGAATGTAAAATAGTGCTATCATCATGGAAAAACAGTGCAGTGATTCCTCAGAACAGTAAAAGTGGAATGACTTCACATTCCCTGAACCTATTATGGTGTACCATATCAAAACGAAATATGGTCCCACACCACAACCTGACCTCTGTGCCCTCAGGCTGCCTGCACTGCAGTGATTTATACAGTGGAGGAAAAAAATTACCATGAGATCCAGCAAGCAAAAGCAGGTGGCAGAACTACTCAAATATCTAGTAGAACCAACAAAAATGTCCATCTACAGATGAATAAAATTTGACAAATACAATGAACATTCTATCTAAATTGGGAAAATTCTGTAATTAGCCATTACCTGGATGAACCTTAAACACTTTACATTAGCGGGGGCCAGGGATTTAGCTGAAGTGGTACCATGCTTACCTTAGAAGCACAAGGGCCCAAGTTCAATACCTGGTACCAACACACACACACACACACACACACACACACAATACTAAGTGATAAAAAAGAACCAGGCATAAAAAAACCAAACACTGCATGATCCATTAAAGTGGATCCCTTGGAGCCAATTTCACAGGGACAAAGCAGAAAGCAGTTTCCAGGGCCTGGGAGGGGATGACACATTAGTGATTAATGAGAACAGTATCAACTAGAGATAAGAGAGCTCTGGAGTTGAATAGTGGCAATAGCTATACAACAGTAAGAAAATAGGCAACACTGAATTTTATACTCAAACAGTTAAGATGGTGAATCTGAGGATATGTGTACTCTACCATGATTTTAGAACATTTTTTTTTTAAACAAGCAAAACCTGCACATCCCAGCATCTTATTTGCTGGGGTTTATATGAAAAAGCCCTGGACAAGTGCACGCAGAAGAAACCATGATGGCCTTGGAGCAAGACTGTGTAACAGCAAAACACAGATGAATACTCAATGCCAATACAAGAGTGTCAAAGAAAAACATGGCTAGTTCTCCATTGGCAGCATATAAACATCATGCCACAATTCATAAAGCAGACCTCCACACACCAACACAGAAAGAGCTCAAAAAAATACTGTGAAATAAAAGGGCAACAAACCAGGTGCACTGACCTCCAAGCAATAATGAAAACCCTCTCACACATTATCACCAACACTGCACTCTGGGCTCAATGCCCATCTTGTTTTAGTTCATTCCAGAAACTTCAGTGCCAACACACAGGCATAGTAATCCCACCAACATTCACCACGCATAGCCTGGCATATTGGCATACTCCTGAAATCCCAGCAGAGCCAGAATAGGCAAAACACTGTGTAAAAAGAAGTCTAATGTGAACGATTTAATTTCCCCATTTCAAAATTCAATACAAGAGCATACTACTGACAAATGACATATATACAGATTAACAGAGCAAAACGGAGAACCCATAAACATACTCTATTATGGGCAACTGACACTCCACAAGGGTCTCAGAGGACATCCAAGAGGGAAAGAACTGTCTCTGGGACAGGAGCCAGGACAACTTAGACTTCCAGATACCAACAGACGAAATTGGACCTTCTACCTCATGCCTTGCATAAAATTGACTCAAGACAGATTACAGATGGGAATTTAAACCAGGGATTTAGCTCAAGTGGTACCACACCTACCTTGGAAGCACAAGGGCCCAAGTTCAATCTCTGGTACCGCAAAAAAAAAAAAAATTTAAGAAACGAAAGTATACAGGCCTGGGATTTACCTCAAGTGGTACTGGACCTACCTTGGAACTATAATGATCCAAGTTTAATCCCCAGTACCTCAAAAAAAAGAAAAAAAATGAAAAGAAACAAAAGTATAAACCTATTACAGGAAAACACAGAGGTAAGTCCTCATATTCGTGAAATTTCTCAAATATGACAACAAAACCACAAGCAAATGGAGAAAAAAACAATCTGCAATTTATCAAAATTAAATGTCTGAGCCAGGCGTGGTGGCTCACGCCTATAATCCCAGCACTCAGGAGGCAGAGACAGGAGGATTGCTGAGTTCGAAGCTTGCCTAGGCTACGTAGTGAGCTCAGAGCCAGCCTGAACTACAAAGCGAGACCCTGTCTCAAAAAAAAAAAAAAAAAATTAAATGTCTGAGCTTCAAAGGATATTATCAAGAAAGTAAAATGACAACTAAGAAAGGGGAGAAAACATTTCCAAATCATACATCTGATAAGGGTCTACCTAGAATCTAAAAATCATAAGGAGCTCTTACAATACAATTAGAACAGATAACCAAACTGGGGGTAGTGGTACATGCCTATTGTTCCAGCTACTCAGGACACTGAAGCAGAGAGATTGCTTGAGCCCAGTAGTTCAAGGCCAGCCTAGCAATAAATGAAAACTATTGAAAAAATTTGTTTTAAACGGCAAAAGATCTGACTCTAAACATTTCTCCAATGAAAATATACAAGTGGCTGATAAACACATGAAAAGATCCTCACTCACACTGTCAAACCTTAGGAAAATCCCAAAACAAACACACAACAACAAACCATTTCACCCCATCAGGAGAGTGTCCACAAAACGGACAATACCAAGTGTTGACAAGGACGCAGAGAAATCCAAAACCTCATGCAGAGTTAGCAGGAACATAAGCAGATACAACTACTATGGAAAAACGGCTGGCAATGCTCTCCTGGGTGATACCTTCAAGACTGCAAACAGGGGTTCCAACATGACTTGCATCCAAATGTTCATACCAGCATTACTCACAGCAGGCCAAAGTTTTTTGTAAAAGGTGTCAATGAATGCATAGCCAGGATTTAGCTCAGTGGGATCACACCTGCCTGCCACGCACAATCCCCGGTATAAGACAGCTAACATCACAAAGATGGACAGTAACAAGTGGTGACGAGGACATGGGGACAATGAGACCCTTATATATACTGTCGGTAAGAATGTGAAATGTAAGAATGTAGGGTGGTGAGTTAGATCTCCAGAACCACAAAAATCTACAACAACAAAAAGATGAATGCCATGCACTAAACTAAAATCAAAATGGATTACAGGCCTAAATATTAAAACAGAAACACTAAACCTGCTGCAGGACAGGTTAGGTACAACTCTTGGAGACAAGGGCACAAGGGAGGTAAGTCTTTAGGAACAAAACCTCAAAAGCATAAGAACTAGAAGGAATCAACAATTGGAATCTCATCTTATTAAAAAGCTCCTGCACAGCAAGAGAAACCACCAGCAGAAAGAAAAGACAACCAACAATATGGGAAAAAGTCTTTACCAGCTGTTTCTCAGACAAAGGGCTGCTATCTAGAGTGTATGAAGAGCTTAAAAAGATCAGCCCCCGCAAATGTAAAGACCCAATTCAAAAATGGGCATCTGAAATGAACAGACACTTTTCAGAGGACGAATTAAAAGTAGCTAAGAAGCATATGAAGAAATGCTCATTATCACTGGTCATTCAAGAGATGCAGATGAAAACAACGTTGAGATTTCACCTCACTCCACCAAAATGGCTGTTATCTCGAAATTAACTAGCAACAAATGCTGGCAAGGCTGTGGAGAGAAAAGAACACTTCTCCACTGTTGGTGGGAATCCAGACTGGTACCACCACTGTGGAGATCAGTGTGGAGATTCCCTAAAACATTAGGATTAGAGGTTCCATTTGACCCAGCTGTTCTGCTAGGTATATAGTAAAATAATTAAGATTCCTATCACAGTGACATATGTGCACCCATGTTAATAGCAGCTCAGTCTGCGATAGCTAAATCTTGGAAACAATCCAAATGCCCATCAACTGATGACTGGATAAAGATGTGGTTTCTCTGGGAGCCGGAGGGTTAGCTCAGTGGTTCCGGCGCAAGCGAAAGGTCCTGAGTTCGATCCCCGGTAACCACATATAATGCTGGGCGTGGAGACTCATGCCCACCAGCAATCAACACCGCATACCACAATGCCGGGTGTGGTGGCTCACGCCAGTCATCCCAGCACTCAGGAAGCAGAGACAAGAGGATTGCTGGGTTCGTGGCGGCTTGCCTGGGCTACATAGTGAGCTCAGGGCCAGCCTGAACTACAAAGCGAGACCCTGTCTCAAAAAAAAAAAAGATGTGGTTTTTTTAATAAAATGGGATACTGTTCAGCCATAAAGCATGATCAATTTGAGTCGTTTATACGCAAATGGGCATACCTTGAGGACATACTCCTAAGTGAAACAGGTCACAAATGTGTAAATGCCGTATCTTCTCTGATATGAGAAACTTAAGATGTAAATGAGTTTTCTAAAATATATGATAGATATTTTCTAAAATATATGAAAGAAACAGGAAATATTCAAAGGGAAAAGGGGGTAAGGGAAAGTAAAGAAGGGAAAGAAAATATTTGATGGTATAAAAAAACAAACAGCTTATGTATATGGGAGCAGGGAGTTGTAAGGTGGGCAAGGGTTTGGGAAAAAATGAGAAGTCATGTCACGTACTGGTACAAATTCTCAATGTCGATTGTGATTGTGATGTGTATATAAAATGTACCAATAGGGGCCAGAGATTTAGCTCAGTGGTTCCAGTGCCTGCCTCGCAAGTGCAAGGTCCTGTGAGTTCAATCCCTGGTAACTACATACAATGCTGGGTGTGGTGACTCACGCCTACCAGCAATCAATACCACATACCACAGTGCCGGGCATGGTGGCTCACGCCTCTCATCCCAGCACTCAGGAGGCAGAGACAGGAGGATTGCTCAGTTCCAGGCTTGCCTGGGCTACACAGTGAACTCAGGACCAGCCTGAATACAAACCGAGACCCTGTCTCAAAAAAAAAAAAAAAGTACCAATAATATCAATTTTTAAAAGATGAATGAGTAAACAAAATGTGGTATTCCATATAACAGAGTATTTATTACTCAGACCAAAAAAGGCACGATATTCTAGTACCTGCTATAACATGGATGAAATTAATTAGACATGAAAGCACAATTATTATATAATCCCACTTTTGTGAAATGTCTAATTTAAACAAGTTAATAAAGACAAAGAATTTGAGAGGATATTGGAACTGTAAATGACTGCTGGGTAGTTTCTGCTTAGGGTGACACAAATGTCCAGGAAACACATAATGAAGACTGTGTTACACTATGAAAATATGTGATATCACTGAATGGCACTCTTAAAAATTATTAAGAGTAGGATTTGCACACCAGAGATTTAGCTCAGTGGTTCCAGTGCCTGCCTAGCAAGCACAAGATCCTGAGTTTGATCCCAGTAACCACATATAACAATACCAGGCATGCTGACTCATGGCCACCAGCAATCAGTATCACATACCACAGAGCATGGTGGCTCACGCCTGTAATCCCAACACTTGGGTGGTAGAGGCAGGAGGGTTACTGATTTCGAGGCTTGCCTGGACTACACAGTGAACTCAGTCAGGGCCAGCCTGAACTACAAAGTGAGATCCTGTCTGAAAAAAAAAAGAGTAGGATCTGCCAGGAATGGTGGCACATACCTGTAATCCTAGCTGTTCAAGGGAGCTGAGGCAAAAAGATCACATATAGGGCTGGATATTTAGCTCAGTGCTTCCGCTGCCTGCCTAGTAAGTGTAAGGTCCCTGGTTCAATCCCTGGTAACCACATACAACAATACCAGGCATGATGACTCACACCCACCAGCAATCAGTACCACACCACAATGCAGGACCTGATAGCTCACACCTGTAATCCCAACAGCTGGGAGGCAGAAGCAGGAGGATTCCTGAGTTCAAGGCTTGCCTGGGCTATATAGTGAGCTCAAGGCCAGCCTGAACTGCAAAACGAGATCCTGTCTCAAATTAAAAAAAAAAAAAAACTGGTGGGGCCAGAGGGTTAGCTCATTGGTTCCGGCGCCTGCCTCACAAGCGCAAGGTCCTGAGTTCGATCCCTGGTAACCACATATAATGCTGGGCGAGGAGACTCACACCCACCAGCAATCAATACCACATACCACAGTGCTGGGGGTGGTGGCTCACGCCTGTCATCCCAGCACTCGGGAGGCAGAGACAGGAGGATTGCTGAGTTCGAGGCTTGCCTGGACTACATAGTGAGCTCAGAGCCACTGAGACCCTGTCTCAAAAAAGAAAAAAAAAAAACCGGCCCATAAACCATCCTTCTGTGCCAACTGCACCAGCTGCTGAAAATGTCAAGAACTGGGTAGTGCAGCCCGGAGTTTCTCCAGCTTCCGGACACCCAACCGACCCGGAGCCTTCCAAGGCTGAACATCTCTTCCAGCTCACCCCATGCTGCTGTAGAGACCTGCACACAACTGCCTAATCAGAGGGGCGCCAAGAGAAACAAGGGCTTTAGTTTATCTTTGCAACTCTAGTACCTAGCATGGTACCTGAAATACATAGGAACTCCCTGACTACGGTGTGTTTTTTGTTTTGTTTTGTTCATTTTGAGACAGGGTCTTGCTTTGTAGTTCAGGCTGGCCCTGAGCTTACTTTATAGCACAGGCAAGTCTCAAACTCACAGCAATCCTCCTGCCTCTGCCTCCTGAGTGCTGGGATTAAAGGCATGAGCCACCACACCTGGCACTGTGGTATATGGTTACTGGGGATCAAACTCGGGACCTTGTGCTTGCAAGGCAGATGCCAGAACCACTGAGCTAACTCCCCAGCCCCCTGAGTGTGTCTTAAGACCATAACTGCATAGAACTGCAGGACTCTATATCAAGAGATCAATTCTGCAATCATACAAACTTCATAAAATGAGACATGGTGTGATGGTTAATTTTGTCTCCATGAATGGCCTGAAGTACCCAGACAGCTGGTACAGCTCTGTCTCTGGTGTACCTAGGAGTGTGTTTCTAGAAGACTGGAAGGTGAGTCATAGGCTCAGTGGAAAAGGCCTGCCCTCAATGTAGGTGGCATCATTCGGTCAGCTCAGGGTCCTGGCAGAATAAAAGCTGGAGAAAAAGGGAATCCATACATTGTCTTCTGAAGTTGGGACACCCTTCCCCCCCCCCCATGGACTATCAGAGCTTCAGGCTCTTGGCCTTTAGATTCGAGAACATATACCACAGCCCCTGAGGGTCCTGGGACTGTGCCCTCAACTGTAAATTACATCATCAGCTTTCCTGATTCCAGGAGCACAAGCCATGGACTGGTTAACACTACCAGTAACCCAGATCTCCAGTCTGTCAAGGAATTTCTCAACTATCATTACATAAGCTAGTTCCCATCATAAATTCTTCTCAAATGCCCACACAGAATATGCATCTTGGTCTGTCTGTGCAGATCCCACCAATGTGCACTGTAAGAGCTACAGACAAGCTGAGTTTTCCCTTTAAGACTGGAGAGGACAGCAAGGGCAATGAACAGGCACTGGAGATGAGAATCAGGAGCCTTGGGGGAGATGTAGCAACCACTAGTTCTGAGTTAGACTACAGAGTTGGGGAAGTCTAGAAAAGAAGAAAAAATACCGGCATTTTTACTGTGGGCTTTGACTTATGTACTCTGAATGTTCTTTGATAGATGCCAGTAAACACTATAATCCCGTTTAATTTCTTTTGGCACCCAGACTTTTGTTTCTCAAAACACTACTCTGCAAACTGGGGATGGTAATACATGCCTATAATCCCAGCACTCAAAAGGCTGAGGGAGAAAGAACACAAGTTTCAGCCCAGCCTGAGCTACATGGCAAGAAAGACTCTGTCTTTAAAAGAAAAAAAACACACAATACTGCTCTGTGAAGAGGATGACCCTTGTCTGTGAAGCCTGAGGTTTACACAGCAGCACATTACTGCTCCTGCTGTTCCTGCTATCCTCCCCAGCTTTCTGGTGCCAAGGCCTGGTGAACAGGATCCTGGCATTCCAGAAACACTATTGCCCACCTCCCACTTCCTGCCCCTTCTAGTCCTGTTCAAGAGACAGCATGATGCTCCGCCAGCTAACCATCAATCTGCCTCAGCCTGCAGAACTAGCCAATGTGCACGCTGCATTCCAGGTCTTTCTGGTGCAGAGGTAGGTTATGTGATACTTTTTAATGTTACTGGACTCATACTTGCAATTACTTTTGGTTTTTTTTTTTTTTTTTTTTGGAGAGTCTCACTATGCAGTTCAGGCTAGCCTTGAACTCACTATGTAGTCTCAGCTGGCCTCAAACTCTTAGCACTCCTCCTGACTCAGTCTCCTGAGTGCTGCAATTACAGGGCTGCACCACTAAGCCTAGTACTTTTGTCCTTTTCTATCCTTACAACTGAGGCATACCCTCACACAATTAGCATAAGCAAAAGACTTCAAATATTTTTTGATACAAGAAAAAAATTTTTTTTCAGTACTAGGGATTGAATCTAACTTTTCACACTGTGCTACATCCCCAGTACATCCCCCTTTTAAAATGGAGTTTTGGCTAAGCTGCCCGGTCAGAAACGGAATTTGTAATCCTCAGCTGGGATGGCGGGCATGTATACTACCATGTCCACTTGAAAAGAAAAAATAAAAATAAAAAACAACAGCTTAACGCACTGAAACACAGGCAACCTTGAGCAGAGCCCCTGGAGAGCAGGCCTCACTGTGAACCCACCCAGTCCCTCCACACTCACCCCTCGGCCCTGGCCAAGCAGTGAGCCAGTTCACTGTGGAGCCTCCGCACGCAGCATGAGTGCAGCCTAAGAAGGAACACAGCCCAGTGCTCCACGGTGAGACCTGGTTCCCATGGTACCCACACCTGTCGGTGGCTCTGCACATATCATCTCTTCTGAACAACACAAGAGGAAAAAGAGGACTACAGAGAAAATCTATGCCAGGAGAAAGAGCATCCAGTTCCTGTTTCCGGGTGGAAAGCTTAATTTCACCAAAATCTCACCTGAATCATGCAGTCTAAGGCTGGTGGGTAGGGCTTGGCCTGGGTTGGATCTGTTCACCCAATAACAGCCAAGTATGAACAAATAACAGGTATTCAACAAACATTTGCAGGAAAAGAGTTCTTACATTTTTTAGGATGTGGCTCTTTTCCTACACCTTGCCCCAGTCCTGAGGTAGTTGGACCCAGAGAAGTTTTATCACTGAGCTACATTCTCAGCCCTCCTTCCCCAGCCCCCCATTCCGGGCATCAAAATCAGGACCCTGCAGTTGCCAGGCAGGCATAGAACCACTGAGCTACACCCCCGCCCCTCTATTTTTATTCTGATGCAAGGTCTAAATTGCCAGGGCTAGCCTCAAACTCATGACCCTTTCCTCTACCTCCTGTGTAACTGCAATTACATGGTATGGCCTCTGGTACCTGGCTCTAGGATGTTACTGTACATTAAACTGAGGCCTGACTACCTAGAATTGCCTTTAACGTGGGGTCATCTTAAACTGACAAAAAAGACATCACATGTAAAATTGCACTCCCTTCTTTCCTGGGAAAGCTTTCGAACCGAGAGTCATCCTCTGGCTTACTGCAACTAGAGCACCATCTTGTGATTAAAGGAGTAAGTGCAGGCTACACACAGAAAAATCACAGAAATATGTTAAACCCCTAGGCAAGCAGAAAGGTTCTTATCTCTCATATTGGAGATTTCTATCTACAGTGGTGCCTCGATTCATGAACTCAATTATCTCCACAATTCTGGTCACAAACAGAACTACACAAGAACCAAATGTAATTTCTCCATAAGGTCAACACCAAACCTAAGCACTGACTTGGTATTTCCACAACACAGCTCTGTATTACAAGTGAAACAACATGGGATATACACATGTCTGGCTGAATTTAATTCAAATTCTCATAGTGATAAAGACTAAGCATGGAAAGATGGTAAATCCAACGGAGCTGGGTATTTTGAAGCTTGTGGCACCAAAACATTTTCCTTACCTTATCCCTAATCCAAATGTAAGCCCCACATGCAACAGGAATTTTGTGTTTTATTCATTATTATAGCAGAACAGTCATCCAACTTTTCAGCACCAGGACAATGGGACACCAAACAGTACCCAACTCTCCCAGCTCTCCCTGCTTTGCTGTTTACCATCAGAGGCTGGTACCTTGTTATTTTACCATGTTAAAACTGAATATTTTAAAAAGGGCTATTACTTCATTGCATGTTAACAAAAATAAAGTACTTCTTCAAAGTAAAATTAAAGATAAGAATGATGATGGTTTACATTTTTGCAAGTATCTTTATTGATTGGCATCTGATCTATCACAATATCACACATGTTCATGCAGCCTTAGAAACACATGTGTGGCTCCCATGCCACAATGAGGAACTCTGTCATATGAAGATGGTCTGGGCCCTGCTGTCATATCTACTGTAGTCGATGCCCAGGAAGCTTTGTGTGTGGTAAAAGGACCTACCCACTGGCTTAGGGTCAGAGATCTAAGCGACATTGCACTCTGTGCAGATTAGCTCGTTCGTGAACGCTGAAAAACTAATAACCTAATTCATACTAAGTATAATGCAGCTCTGTAGGGTAGCTTTGTGTTTTTGTTTGGTATTATTTTTTATAGTAGTAGGGACTGAATCCAGAGCCTCCTGCATGCTAAGCAAGCACTCTGCCAAAACTATAGCCCCAGCCCTCCTTTTTCAATTTATTTTATTTTATTTTAAAGACAGACCAGCTAGGCTTGAACTTATGATCCTCCTGCTTCAGCCTCCTAAGCAGATAGGATTAGTTAAGTCCAACCATGCCCAGCAGTAGACTGTTTTGATGAACCATTGTGTACATTCAGGGTCATCTTTCCTTCATGTTGTTACTATTTATTTATTTATTTATTTATTTATTTATTTATTTTTTGCTTTTTTTTTTTGAGACAGGGTTTCACTTTGTAGTTCAGGCTGGCCCTGAGCTCACTATGGTGCCCAGGCAAGCCGCCGCGAACTCAGCAATCCTCCAGTCTCTACCTCCCGAGTGCTGGATTACAGGCGTGAGCCACCACGCCCAGCATTATATGTGGTAACCGGGGATCGAACTCAGGTCCTTGAGCTTGCAAGGCAGGCGCCGGAACCACTGAGCTAACCCTCCGGCCCACTATTTATTTTTTAAAGCAATGAACACTAACCATATGAAATGAATAGCATATAAATGAGTTTCTATCAACTTTTCCTGCTGTAAAACTACACACTCACTGTAAAAAAAAAACTATGTTAAAAATACCTAATCATTGGCACTCTCACAATTCAGAAATAAAGAATTTAACTTTTAGTCTATTTCCTTTTTCTAAATTTATTGAGAATTTTTAAAAACACCAACCCCACCAGATATGATGACTGCCTGTGATCCTAGCACTCAGAAGGCTGAGGCAAAAGGAATGCTATAAATTCAAGGCCACCCTGAGATATATAGTGAGTTCAAGGCCAGCCTACTAAGACTCAATCTCAAAAAACAAAGGGCCAGAGACTTAGTTCAGAGGTTCTGGTCCTGATAGATCAGTCCCTGACTGATCTGGTAACCACATACAACAATACCAGGCGTGGTGACACACCCATCAGCAATCAGTACCACATACCACAGTGGTGAGCGTGGTGGCTCACACCTGTCATCCCAGCACTCGGGAGGCAGAGGCAGGAGGATTGCTGTGAGTTGAGGCTCTCCTGGACTACATGGTGAGCTCAGGGCCAGCCTGAACTACAAAGTGAAACTCTGTCTCAAAAACAAACAAACAAACAAACAAAAAATATGGAGCCCATTTACAAAATATAAAAGTGCTAAAAGAATAATAATGTAGAAAAACACTTAATTATTGGCAAGAAATCCACAATTCAAACACACAGCAGCCCTGGAAGAGTTCCACACAACACCAGACAGGACGCTCACTGACACAGAAACTAAACTGCTAAGGACAAAGCTCACCTGAAAACCAGGCCCAGGTGCAGAGCTGTTCAGGTCACGTCAGCAGGAAAGGAGTTAAGCGTGGCTGCCATGTGTCCTGCAGCCCAGCACCCCAAATCTAGAAAACACTACAGATACAAAGGGACGGACAAACAGGCAGACCCTCCATGCCCCTGGGCCCAGAGCATTCCATAGCCACAGGGTGAGTACAAGGAAGGCAGGACAGGTATCAGAGTGACCTCTGAGAGGGACAAGCCTCTGGCCCTACTGTACTGCAGGCTAGACCCCGCGGAAGTCTGGGCAGGGAGAGGGAGAAGGACAAAAGAGAAGTATTTAGGAGGGGATGAAGGGTTCTCCCCAGAAAGGCCACAGGATGCAGGGAGGGAGGAGGCAGGCCACAAGGTTTCATGGTTGCCACGGACCCTGAAGAATGCGGACTTGAACACCCAAGTGAACACAACACAAGACAGAGAGAGGCTGAGTGGTCACTATCTGTGGAGATGCCCAGCACCAGGCAGCAAGGTCAACAGGGCCAGTGCCGGACAAGGGCAGCGCAGGCTTAGGGCAGGAAGGAGGGACGTCAGCAGGGGGCTGAGCTGCCAGAAGCACTCCCTCCAGTGAGGGCCAGCAGAGAAGCTGTGCTGGTCCTGCCCAGGGACTCAGGGAAGAGGGAGGGGGCGAGAGCGTCAGGACACACCCTCGCCTCTGGAGAAGCCTAGCGCACATGAAACATCACCTTCACACAGCAATAAAAATAATAAACGACTTCCGTCAATACTAAAATCTTCTGTGGTTACTGCATCTTTGTTTAATTGGTTAATTTTTTTCAGACAGGGTCTCCCTATGCATTCAGGCTGGCCTTGAACTCAATGTGTAGCTGAGGTTGATCTCAAACTCCTGGTGATCCTTCTGCCTCAGCCTCCTTTTGAGTCTCAAAAAATACTACCAAGAAAGGGAAAACATACAAAATGGTAAAAAGTATTTATTTGAAGTCATGTATCTTATACTGACATAATGTGATGAACTCTTTAATACAAAAAAAAAGTTTTAGTGAGCAGAAGAGCAGCATATACATTTCTCAAAATAACATAAACAGACAACCAATAAGCATACAAAACAATCACCCCACCACCACCAAGCATGGTGGCACATGCTGTAATTTCTGCACTCAGGAGGGTGAGGCAAAAAGATCACAGTGGGGCCGGAGGGTTAGCTCAGTGGTTCCAGCACCTGCCTCACAAGCTCACGGTCCTGAGTTCGATTCCGGTAACCACATACAATGCTGAGTGTGGAGACTCACGCCCACCAGCAATCAGTACCACACACCACAGCGCCAGGCGTGGTGGCTCATGCCTGTCATCCCAGCACTCGGGAGGCAGAGACAGGAGGATTGCTGAGTTCAAGGCTTGCCTGGGCTACATAGTGAGCTCAGGGCCAGCCTGAACTACAAAGCGACCCTGCCTCAAAAAAAAAAAAAAAAGATCACAGTGAATTCAAGGCCAGCCTGAACCATACAGTGAGATACTGTTAAAAAAAAAAAAAGATGTCCTTCAACACACCAGGGAAATACAAAACCACAATGAAATGCCAATTCACACACACTAAAATGACTATCAGAAAGACGGGCAGGGGCATACCAATGTCATCCCAGCTATTCCAGGGACGGGGCAGGAAGACAGATTGAACCCAAGAGTTGAAGGCCAGCCTAGGTAAAACAGCAAAACCAATTCCAATAAAACAAAGTAACAACAATAAAAGAAAGTAACAAAAACCATTAAAGCAAACAGTAACAATTGTTGGCCAGGGTATACAAAAATTCATTACTGGTAGGAATAGAAAATGGAGAACAACACAGCAATCCCTCAAACACTTAAAATATAAACTTATCATTTGATCCAACAATTCCACTCCTAAGGATATATCCAAGAGAAATGAAATCATAAGCCAAACACATAACACATACACACAACTTAAATATGAATGTGTATAGCAGCATTATTCATAATGTGAAAAAACTAGAGGCAATCTAAAAAGTGCCTATCAACTGAAGAATAGATAGCAATATGTGGTACACAACCAAACCAGGGAGGACCAAGATACTGATACACACTACTACTGCATGAATCATGAAAATAGTTCCAAGAAGCCAACCACAGAACACAGATTATACAATTCTGTTTACATGAAATGTCCCAAATACACATATAAAAGGGGGAAAAAAAGTAGCCCAGTGGTTGCCAGGGACTGAATCCTAAGGGAATGAGGCTTATCTGGGGATAATGGAAATGCTCTCATTTTTTTTTTTTTTTTTTGAGACAGGGTCTCACTTTGTAGTTCAGGCTGGCCCTGAGCTCACTATGTAGCCCAGGCAAGCCTCAAACTCAGAAATCCTCCTGCCTCTGCCTCCCGAGTGCTGGGATTACAGGCATGAGCCACCACGCCCAGCACTGTGGTATGTGGTTACCGCGATCGTACTCAGGACTATTGCACTTGCGAGGCAGGCGCCGGATCCACTGAGCTAAATCTCTGGCCCATGGAAATGTTCTCAATTTTATGCTCTGTTCATTAATGTATCCCAGTTTCTGGACTAGCAGTTCTGGTATATAACAGGTAATTAAAACATAATAAATAGTGATGAGTGGATGAATGGAAAGAGGGCAAAAAGGAAGAAAGAAAGGAAGGGTGGTAAGGAAGGACAGTCATTCTAAGAGTCTAGAGGTCCCAAATCCATTAATGACCTAGGGTGACAGCATGGTAGGGACCCAAAGCCACCAGCATTCTCCTTCTTTCTCTGGTCTCTCCCTCACCTATCCCTTGTTGGTCCTATTTTTTCTCCAGAGCAGAAAAGAAAAAAAATATGTATTCTGCAAAGGCTAAAAAATAGATGTGAAAATATGAACTCTCTCTTGCATCACTCACTTAAAAAAAAAAAGCATGAAATGGTACAATGCCTCAAAGAAGGCACATCTATGTGCCATTCACTGCAACCCTAAAAACTGGTCTTCCCTAAAACAAAAAAATTTGGACAAACTCTTTTCTAGGCTCTATGGGACCAATCAAGCTACATCCACTAAGAAATTCCTACAAGGGACCAGAGATTTAACTCAGTGGTTCCAGCACCTACCTAGCAAGCACAAGGTCCCTGGTTTGATCCCTGGCAACCACATACAACAATACCAGGCATGGTGACTCACGCCCACTAGCAATCAGTACCACATACCACAGTGCCAGACGTGGTGGCTCACGCCTGTCATCCCAGCACTCGGGAGGCAGAGGCAGGATTGCTGAGTTCGAGGCTTGCCTGGGCTACATAGTGAGCTCAGAGCCAGTCTGAACTACAAAGTGAGACCCTGTCTCAAAAAACAAAAAACAAAAAACAAAAACAAACAAACAAAAAAAAAATATATATATATATATATATCACAGTTGTTTTCAGAAATCCTGTCACCAGCACATTTGCATACCTGATGGAACAATTCCTTTGAATCACTATTCAAAAACAGTGCCATTTTCCAATCCATACCATCCTCTTCACCACTTCTGGGGCCACATGAATGGTGGCAGTCCCTGGGCTCACTGGAAGCCTCCACCTGGTTCTCCGTTTCAAGGACAGATACGAAAGAAACAGTCCTTACAGCCCTCACTTCATCTCTACATTCTAGGCTGAGCTGGAGTTTCCTCGGATCAGGGCAAGTATCCTGCTCTCTCCCATCCTTTTATTCAAGAATACTTTCCAGAACAGGGAGATGACCAACCACCCTGTCTTATGTGTCACGCACAGCAACTAAATCAAGAAGGAAAAACAACCCCCAGTGGGTCACTCCCCAGCTGTGTCTAGCACTTACCTACAGTCTTATTTTTCATGAAGTTGCTTAGAAAACACAAGTGGACACTCTGCTGCCTTGGGTTTCTGCATCTCTCCTCATCTTCTTTTCTCTGTCATTCCAAGAACATTCTCTCCATTGACCAGTCTGACAGGTTCCCACACACCAGAATGCACTACCCAGACAGACTCTGGGGACGCTCGCTTCAATTCTCCTGTGAGGGGTCAGTGCCACCCACAGCCTGGAGCGGACAGAGCTCCCTCTCTGTGACTACCAGGAAGGAGACACCCTCAGCACCAAGCCAGCCCGAGCCTCTGATCCCCAAGGGCCCAGGGTTCCTGCCTCTCGTTCAACTGGCAGTGCACTGTTTTTCAAAACTAGGAGGGACCTGCCACCCTCCTCCCAAGAAATGCATGAGTCAGGTGGCCACCTGTCAAAAAAGGGTACTTTAGCAGGGAGGACACAGGAGAAACAAGATGACCCCACAATCCCAGCAAGCACCCCTCTTCCACAGGCCCTGACCTCAACTTAGAGTTCCCAGAAAAAGGGGGAGCTGAGGAGGGAAGAGTTTTGGTACCATGCTCTTTAATGTACCTCTACCATTCCCTTGTGCAGCTGCTTACTCCAGCCAAATGCAGAGAAACTGCAGTGACTTCACTGCAACTCCCTGAGAAGCTCCCCAGCACTAGGCATGCTCTGAGCCACACTCCCTGAAATGGAGGCTGTGTCGGGCAGCCGAACTCCAGAGCCGCATGAAGACAGCCCAGACACCACAGGTCTCCTCAGATTAATAAATACTCAAGACACCTGAGTCTCCTCGAAGAGATATGATCTGACTGGACAGTGATTATTCTCACTCTGAAAATGGAGAAGGATCTCTCTACAGAAACTATTCAGCTTACTTCATAAAGCAATCACTCTTCTTAGGATCTCTCCAAGACAGCTTTTTTCGAGAAGTAGTACCAACAAAAAAAAACCCATGCAAGGAGTTAGCACAAGTGTAAGGGCACAAGCAAGTATAATTTTCTAGCCCTGTCCAGGAAATTACCTTCAGAGGATTTCCCTTCACAGCCAGAAGCTCACACCAGCAGCACAATGCAAGGCACCCAGCAGGCTTCAGTACGGAGCACTGTGCGGGCCTCACCCCAGGAGGAGCCCAGGGTTCCGACAGCACCTCTTCCCTGGGGGTGCCCCACAGCCCACCAGCACCAGCCTCCGACTTTTCCTTGGAGGGGACCCTTTTGAAGCAATCCAGACCAAAGGTAGCTCTTAATGAAAAACAACAAATACTTGAAATTGTCTAAGAAGAAATATGTTTAATAATATAAATGGGTTTTGTACAACTGGTAGAATTATTTTCTGTTTTTAAGTTATATGAAAGTAAACAACACGAACCTATCCATGTAAATGCTACTCTGTAACTCACATACGTGTTCTGTCTTTGTGGAACATGACTGGTGTGGACTGTCCAGCAGCAGCAGCCAGCCATGCCTGACCCAGCTATAACTAACTCTACTAACCTTGGCCAAGCTTGACCTCAGACCAGTCACAAGGGGGTAAAACCAACAGACCAACACTTCAGGGAAATAAGCAATTGCTCTTTAACACCAGACTGCAAGTTCAGGTTCACAAAACACAATGCAACCGGTTCATCTCAGAAGAGAGAACACAGTCACTTACCTACCCACCTAAGGCCCACAGAAAGGAGAAGACACCCCACCCTCTGCCTCACTCCAGCTCCCTCCTGTAAAACACACAAAGGACAGAAAAGTCAAACTGAAGGAAAACAAATGCTGACAGTAAAAAAATAAATACAGGCCCGGAGATTTAGCTCAGTTCCAGCGCCTGCCTCACAAGGGCAAGGTCCTGAGTTCATCCCCGGTAACCACATACAATGCTGGGTGTGGGGACTCACACGCCCACCAGCCATCAATACCACATACCACAGTGCCGGGCGTGGTGGCTCACGCCTGTCATCCCAGCACTCGTGAGGCAGAGGCAGGAGGATTGCTGAGTTCCAGGCTTGCCTGGGCTCCATAGTGAGCTCAGGGCCAGCCTGAACTCCAAAGCGAGACCCTGTCTCAAAATAAATAAATAAACACATACATACATACGTACATACATTCAAAGCAACAAGCAGCACATGGTGGTGCATGCCTGAAATCCAATAATAAGTTCAACCCAGCCTGAACTACAACATAATGAGACCTTGACTCAAGAAACAAACAAAAGGAGTTAACAAGGACAACACTTTTTTTTTTTTTTTTTTTTTTTTGAGACAAGGTCTCACTTTGTAGCTCAGGCTGGCTCCGAGCTCACTATGGAGCCCAGGCAAGCCTCGAACTCAGCAATCCTCCTGCCTCTGCCGCCCGAGTGCTGGGATGACAGGCGTGAGCCACCACGCCTGGCTGACAACACTTTTTACCTATCAAATTGGCAAAAAAATGTTAGTCTGTTAATATGAAAATATAACTATGCAACTCTCCTGTCCTGTGTCATAAAGTTACTGAAATCCCTCTGGGAGCAACATGACATGGTTTATCAAATGTTTTAAATGTATACACCTCTCTGCTGAGCAATTCTACAATTTAGTTTACAGATATTCTCACAAAAGTTCCCCGAATCATATGCACCAAGGACATTCACTCAACCTTCTTCCTAGACTGGAGATCTAAATATACACACCAACAGTGTCAGTTATATAAATCGTTAGCTTCCCTACCAGGGAGTAACAGAAAGCTCTCAAGAAGCAGAATGCTGATGTGCTTTTGTGAGGAAATTAGAGACAAGCCAAGATAGGGTCCAGCACAAGATACATACTAGTGAAAGAGCAGAAAGGCTAGTGTGTCCATGAAAATGTATTTGGATGTAATTATTGTAGTACATTTCTAAGACTAAAGCAGAGAAGGAGGTGGAAAGTCACTTTGCAATGCGTACCTCTTCTGTTTAACTTGGTTTTTTTTCTTCATTGGGACCTCAAGTATACTAGACATGCTGTTGGATCTAATTCTGTACATGATACATTGTAACTACTTTGCCATACACTTAGTTATTTTAGTCATGTTATAAGCACCCATTAGTACACTGCCTACAATGAAAACTGATTGTATCAATAATGAATATCTAATCAGTCAGTAATTTATACCAAATCAGGGGCTCAATTCATGCACACCGCCTAATTCACTTTCCACCCACAGTACATGTCCCCCTGCCTGACCATCAGGTGACACGTTGGGGGCCAGAGCAAGCCATCTTTACTTGAGTGTCCAGGGTGTGGTGGCTCTGTCTACATGCTCTACCTTGCCCATCTCATCAGGACCCAGCTAACTTTGCTGTAGAAAATGATGACATGACCTTAAATTATATGGAAACATAAAAGAGCCACCATAGCCAGAAACTCTTAAAAAAGGCCAAATTAGGGGCTGGAGATTCAGCTCAGTGGTTCCAGTGCCTGCCTCACAAGTGCAAGGTCCTGAGTTCGATCCCCGGTAACCACATACTATGCTGGGCATGGAGACTCACGCCCACCAGCAATCAATACCACATACCATAGTGCCGGGCATGGTGGCTCACGCCTGTCATCCCAGCACTCAGGAGGCAGAGGCAGGAGGA
>PVIC010026005.1:0-25031 GCA_004025085.1 Thryonomys swinderianus
AAAAAAAAAAAAAAAAAAAAAAAAAAAAAAAAAAAGTTATGTCCCAGCATTATATATTAGACCCATGGGCAAATCAATTCATCTTCACTGAGTGATCTTTGGTAGGAATGGTATACAAAATATATATTTACAAATATCTGTTGAAAAGTGGTTGTATATACCATTATGAAACCTGATACCTGTTTGGTCTACAAACTGGTATTTTATGTAACGTGTCAGCAAAGGAATTGCTGCACGGGAAATAAGTTGATGTTACAGATGACAGAATTATACCTTTTTTCAAGAACTGTGAGCAAATGAATTTTAAAGTATTACTGGAAGGTAAAAAGTTTTACTAAGACATAGATGCACTGATACGAATTAAACTGCTGCATAAATGTGCATGTATTCTTTCAAAGGCTCACAGTCCTACAAGTGCACAAGCTTATAGAGAAATCTTGACAGGCAGGGTACAAGATAGAGATATGGCTGTGGTTTTTTATTTGAGGGCGCTGAAACTCTAGGATTAATTTCATCAGATTACCGAGGGTGAATTCACCCAAGCTCCAAACAGAAAGTAGGTGGTTCTGTTCACTCAGTGGGGAAACCAGATTTAGGTAACTGAGAAATCAAACATTTTGGGGGTCAACTTACAGAAATAAAAGTTAGGCAAGGCAACAATGAAATAACAAATATGTCAAGATAATGGCTTTGCCGTTGCAATACAGACATGGGCTTGTTTTGAGGGGAAAATGTTCTATGGTTTTCTCTTAATTTGTTAAAAATTGATTTTATCAATACATTTTTTACATACATTATGATCACATTAAACATTGACAATTGGTACCTGTATGTGATACATATTGATTCTCATTTTTCCCCTTCCCCTGCCTTCCCCACAGACCGCTTCTTCCCTGTATACAAAAGCTTTGTTTCCTTGTTTAACCATCAAATCTTTCCCTTCTTTGCTTTCCCCTCCCACTCCCCTTTCCCTTTTCACTTTGTACATTTTCTTACTATTTCACTTTGTTATGAGAAACCAAAGGTGTAAATGAGTTCCAGAATATATGGTAGGTATTGTGAAATATGGTTTCTCTTAAGACTGGATGTTTATTAGGCATTATGGTGCCAGAGCATATGATGATTTGGTGATGGCCGTCTTATTAATGACAATAGCTGGCATTTGTTAGGTGTGAAGCAATCTTAGTTCAGCAGAGAGTTTAGTACCTATAATGTCCTTCAAGTGTAGCACAAATGATGATAAAGATCTTGTTCTCATTAAGCATAAGATTAAGTGGAGCAGACAAATAATATATAGGCAAATCACACACACACACACACACAATAATAAGTTAGGGGATTCTAAGCAGTTTAAAAAGCAGAAGAGCCGGGCCTGGTGGCTCACGCCTGTAATCCCAGCACTCGGGAGGCAGAGACAGGAGGATTGCTGAGTTCAAGGCTTGCTTGAGCTACATAGTGAGCTCAGGGCCAGCCTGAACTACAAAGTGAGACCCTGTCTCAAAAAAAAAAAAAAAAAGTTTAAAAAGCAGAAGAAACAGAGTGAATGGAAGCTGGAAAAGGATGAATATTTCTTGTAAGATCTTCAGGAAAGCTTGGCATTGTGAACAGATCCAATATTAGCATAGGGACAAGACTGGGGAGCTTGGGGAAGAATGTATTGAGTAGTGTGGGAGAAGGGTCAGGGCCTGGGCCTAGGGAAGTGCTTGGTAACTACAAGGAATGGCAAGAAGGCTAGTGTGATGAACATTGAGTAGGGTTGTAGAGAGCCTTTCCTTGTAGCCATACTGTGAGTTTTGCCTTTTAGTCTACACAGGAAGCCATTGGAGGCTCTGTGTTTTCTAAAACTTTATACCTGCAGTACTCTCACCAGACTTGTATGAGATAAACAATGTCTTGTCCACATTTTATTTTAATGAGGAAATTGAGACATAAGAGCTTTAGTATCATGCTCATATTACCATTTTAGAATGAGACTTTAACTCAGGCCATCTTATGCAGAAGTGATGGCAAAAAAGCACAGGACATTTTGAGGGGATGTTAGATATATCCATGATCTTGATCATGCTCATAGTTCCATTCACACACACACACACACACACACACATGGATCAGAGTGCATATTTTAAAGTGGCTTTTTATGTCAATTAAATATCAGTAACTTCGCAAAAAGTGGCTTAAAATGTGGAGGAAGGTTTGAAGGAGTTTAAAGCAGACAAACGATGTTCATATTTTGCAAAAGATGGATTGAAGATCTGTTAGAAGTCTTCAAAAATCCAGGTACTTACTGATTGGGAACCAAATAAAAGTAGTGTAGAGAGAGGAACAGAGGATTTGGTCTGTATAATTGACAAGGCTCAGAGACTGACTGGAATGAGGAGGGAGAGGAAGAGGGAGTCACGGATGACTGCCACGCTGGGTTTGGTGAGAAGTGAGCCGTGGTCCCATGAACCAAAGTAGAGAATTCTGGAAGAGCAACAAGACAATGGAAGACAATGGCATTTCTAGGCATGTTGAGGTCAGGCTGGGATAAAGCAAAAGCCAATGTTGTGTGAGGAGCTTCTGGTGTGAAACAGCTAGTGGAAATCAGTGTGATGAGAATTTAGCAGCTCGGAGAAGAGGTGGAGGAAACAACTCTGGGGATCATGATACCTAACATGGTATACCGTGAAAATAATATTTGACATACATTCTGCACTGTGCCTTCTGTGCTTGCGGAGAGCACTGCGTATCAACAACAGCACTTTCCTTCAGGAGTCTCTGAGCAGAGTGTCCACAGAATCACTGCATTTGACCAGTGTCAGTGAGCAAGGTGAATCCTCTTCCATCCCTGCCTTAAGCTGTGAACATAAAACCATTAAAGAGATGAACAAGTGCTTTAAAAAGTTAGCAGGGACCCAGGAGATAATCGGGACTTGGAAGCTAAGAACATTTCAAGAATAAGAACGCAGCCAGCACAAACTAATCCTAGAAAAACTGAAACGTATCCATTGGGTTTAGCTCTTAGAAGGTTAATAATGGCCTTGTTGGGACTCAAGTTTGTGACACCAAAGGGCGGACGCCAAATTATAGTGGGTCAGTGCATGAAAGGAAGGAGCGTTGTTCCAAGGCACTCAGATCGCAAGGGGAGAAGCAGATGTTTAATTGAAATAGCCTGGATCATTTTAAAAATGTCTTCCTAAATCAATGAATCATACCGGTTTTTGCAGATTGTCACATTTATTTCTTAAATACAGAAAGATGCTTGGCATCCTCTTTGTTAGGAAACCTGTGCACAAGCTAGTTGTCTTTACTTCTGAGCAGTGTCCCTGCCTGAATTTTAGCAGGAGATCCCTTGAGTGTTAGTTCCAATCAGCATGAATTCCCAAGTACTGGTCTGCCAGCGGCACCTACCCAGGCCATCCTGGGATTCACAGGCGCTCATGGTGTGAAGAAAACTGTGAAGGTGCCGATTTATCCTGAGAGGGCCTTTTCTTCTATTTTGTGCTTAGATTTACTTGTATTAGTAGATCACATTTTTTTCTTTTAAATGGCTTACTTAGTAAAATAAAAAAAAATTGGCAGATGTCTAAACCATCCTATTCTTTCAATGACTGTATTTTATTATGAATAGCCATCATTTTGTTATTTTTAAATTTTCTCTGTGCCAGAATGAATTTGGATGGAATGAACTAAGTAGATCAATCATACTCTTAGGAGCCACAGACTTAATCTCCCAGAGCTTCAAAATAAAAGATGTAAGATTATCTTGATAATCTCAGGAATATGATTTATTCTTTCTGGTTAAAACTCACTGTTGCTCATGACAGATACATGAACAAAGTCGCCCTCACTGTAAGGAATGACTTCCTTGCCAGCCGGACTCAACTTTAACTTGATTAAAAATATTAATACACCTAATAAACAACTGTGCCAATGAACCATGAGACTGATTAGTCATGGGAACCAGGAGAAGAGAGTGGGACCCTGTGTGGTGATACCTTTGTAACCACGGCTTAGACCAGAAGGAACCTTGGGCAGTGGTGCCCTAGGGACAGTTGGGGTGCCCTGGTGGGGGCCAGAAGACCCATCAGTTGGAGAGTCCAGCTGTGTGAGCCTGGTGCTTGCCCTGACGTCTGCTCCCCTCTGCTCACCATCTCTTACTGTTTCCATTTGGCTTTCTACGTAGGCACAGAATGGAGGGTATGGGTGGGAAAGTACAGTTCCTCCTAACGATTCTGAATGGAGCTCCAGGGAGGGTCTCTTCACTGTAGAAATTCATAGACTGACATTCCGGATTTGTCCTGCAGCCTGGGCTCTAAGAAGGATTCTTATGCTGAATAGTTCTGGCTTCAGAGCCTGTGGGCTGGAGGCCGACTGAGACTTTTGGCACTTTTGCCAGAACTCTGAGCTGGCGGCTTTCCCCTGGGGGGATAAATTTGGATGTTGTCATTGTTTCGGAACATGCTGAGACTTGCCAGAATTTGGCTATCAGTTTCCACCCAGTGCTCCGCTTCAAGGGAAACATTAAGTTAATAACATGCTTATTGACCAGACATTCCACAAAAAACTGTTCAATAATTTTTGACATTTTTCACTAGGCAACTTTCCATCAGTTCAATATTTTTTCTTTGTTCTTTACTTGAGACATTTGTAAATTGTTTATTCACATAATTTTGTTCACAGAGTTGTGATAATCTCATAATGATGATCCTCAAGCCAGTTCTGCATTCTTTGTTCTGCATTCTTAATTCTCCTCTGATAGATTGTGCTACTAGTACTTACATTGAGTGACACATAAAACAAATCCCATGAGAGACATATAAAACAGTGATGGGCTGCCTTACGGATAGATAATTAGAAGACAGTAGTACTAAGATCATTTAAAAAATATGCATGAATTAACCATGAAAATAATGACACAAAAACATAGACTTGATCATGTAGTCAGAGTTAAATAATTAGAGAAACAAGAAGGAAGCAAACATTAATTTATAGCCTTCTTTCTATTTACCTCTGAAGTAAAAAAAAAATGTAAACCATAATAATTAATGCCAGGGCAAAGATAAATATTAGGTAATAAGTGTGAGATTTCAATGCGTGTGTGTAGGAGGACCAGATATATGAGTCTTATTTAGTACAGGCTAAACAAATTATAACAAAAGTTTTAAGTATAAAATGTTTATGGTAACCTGCAAATGTAATTAGTTGCCCATATATGGGCAACTAATTACATTTATATATATATATAATATATATATATTATATACATATATATACACACACACATTATAAAGTTTATAGAATAAAAGAGCTAAATTTAGACATATCACTATAGAAACTTCAGATAAATAGTCATTTTACCAAAAGTTCCATTTTGCAAATTACTTTTAAGAATCCAGGTTTGTGAAAATCCTTAAGGTTGATGAGTTTTAGATTGTACTTCCAGTTCTAAGATAATGTTAGTCACTTAAAGCGTGCGGGGGCTCAGTGTCCCGCTGGTTGTTGCCAGAACTGCTAGCGTGACCTGGAGGATTGTGTGTTCACCAGGGCACGTGAGAGGCCTCTGCGAAATGGCTGCGTTGTATTACCAGGAGAACAATGTGAGGCAGGACCAGAGCATTAGATCCGAGCTGTCCTTCTGCCTTCTTGTTTGTGTGCTGTAAACAATCAGTCTTTGGGAAGGGGCAGGACTTGCCGGCTCTCGCCTGCACACCGGCAGCACGGTGTTTCAGGACCAGTGTGGTGACTCTTTCTCAGAATTTTCTTGAGCTCTAAGAGAGCTTGCAATTGGAAAATTTGGGGTTGCAATAATAAAATTCATTATGGGAATTATATGGTACCTTAAAAATAAGCATTGGGTGCAAGGAATGACAAAGTAAAGGCAAATTCCAGTTAAAGAATACCTTTTCTCTTCACTTTTTTTTTTTCTTGCAGTACCGTGGATCAAACTTGGGCCCTTGTGCATCCAAAGTTGGCACGGTACCACTTGAGCTAAATCCCCAGCCCTCTCTTTGCTTTCTCTCACAGCCTGGTCCAGGTCTGTGCTCTCTGAAGTCCCTGCGCCTGCAGCGGAAGGTCCTCTTCTCCTCGCTGCTCAGCTGCAGCTGTGTGTCTCCCTGAATGTGACGTTCCTGTGCTTTCCACAGCCCTCTCTGAATGTCTGGGGCTTTCTTCTCGATGTCTGCTGGAGAGCCGTCTCCCTCGGCGTGTCCCAAGTCCTTTGAGGAGGTAGCATTGAGTGTGGAGCCGTGTCGGCTAAAGTCCTGCAGAGAAAGCCCTGCGTCAGAGAAAAGCCTTCAGTGCTGCCAGTTTTGAGTAACTGTGGCTCTTCCTGCCTGGCTGGGACTCCTCTCTTAGTCATTACTGCGGACACATGCGTCATATCTCACGGCGCAATGAGAATCTGTTTTCCACATGGCCACCTATGTGTTCAAATCCCAACTCCTTTTTTTAATTTATGTTTGGCCAAGATGCCTAACTTCCGTGGGTCCTATATTTCACATCTATAAAGTTGGCCCAATGATAATGACAATAATAACACTGTATCTAGTGTTTGCTTTTTAAAAAAATGCCTCATGCACTGTCTGATAGAACACAGATGCCCTGGGACTCACTGCTCTCATCCTCAGGATTCTAGAAATCATCATCCCGTCCAGTTGGTTCTTGCATTCCCTCTCGCAAGATGCTGGGAGTGGGCAGCACCGCTGGAGTGAGTCGTTCCTCTCCCCCGAGCGGGGTGCGGCTCGAGCACATCTGAGAAAGCAGCCGCGAGGGCTCCTGTGGAGGAGCAGGGCTCGTGACGGCTCCTCCCACTGGGAGGACTGTGTAATTTGCAACAAGGATTCTCACAGGAAGTTTAAGTCAATTAATGACTGTGGCTTTGAAACTGTGATAAATTTATGCTATTTTTTCAGCCAGGAAACTGTAATAGTGTTATTGGATGGGAGGATCCTGGGGACACTGTTTCTAGATTCTTGCAACCTGAAATGAAGAACTGAACAATAAACCCAGACAGAGTAACAAGAGCAAGATTTATTTAAAATGGAGTCACAAGAGTAATGGAAAGAAACAAAGGGGCACTCCACAGAGTTGGAGGGGGCCGGTGAGGAGGGGCAAATACTGGGTCTTCTGGGATTATGGGAGGATCTACAGCTGGGGATCGATTGGAATCAGGGCACAAGGGGGCAATCAACTGGGCCCTTCTGTTGGGAAGAAGAGGTTTTTAACCACATGGAGTTTTTACAGGAAGTGTCGGCACCTGCCACCCACTGGGAGTCAAGATCACAACGCAAGTGAGGTTGGGCGCAGACCAGGGTCATGTACATTTAGGGTTGAGTATGCCTAGGGGGTCTTGGCTGGAACAGAGGGACCTTTACTTTTTCGCCTTCTGATACTTTGATATCATCACCCTTGCTCTGTGTGGCTTCTCACTTCTTGTCCTACAGCTTTCTGTTTTACTTGCCTTTTTCTCTTTCTTGCTTCACTAGGAAAATGGAGCATGAGTCCCTTGCTATCCACATGCCTTTGTTAGTATTTCATTTTTCCCTCCGGGCCTCATTGCCAGAACACTTAATTTTCTTCTGTCATTTATTTTTGTGACAATGCTTCCAAATATCTAAATAAAAGTAAAAAAGGAAATATTTCCCTAGGACTGGATACACACGTGTACACACACAGTGTAGCTGTTGCTGAGTGCTACATGCACTTAGTTGTAACTAGCGAACCAAGACATGTCCTTAAGCTCTGCAGAGAAGCCTTACAACACCTCACAAATGCTGTCTCTCAAAACGTGCTTGTTTGCCCTTTGATTTCATTTCCCTGAGAACTGTTCCCTGCAGCCAGAATGCCAACTGCTCATTTGAAATAGAGTTTTACTTTTTAAGTCACAGAAATAAAAATTACAGTCTTTCCTCTTTTCCTCCCTACTTGACAACCAGATGAATATATCAGCCATTTCTGCTCATGATTAAATAATAGAGCCCCCATATTCCACAGGCTCTAGGACACCAACAGAGAAAAGCAGCCTTTTGGCATTTTTTACATACAGGAAAACACTTTGTGCTGTTGGGTTCACATTAACAGCTGTTATTGGTCGCCTGCTATCTGCTCATCACTTTGTGATCCCAGATAAGGTACAGTATCAGACACTCTGCAACCCAAAAGGAAGCACCTTATAGTCCCAAGACCAGTTTCATCAAGTAAAGGTAAGAACCAGTCTAGAAGGGAAGAGTAAGATTGGTAATGAGCAAACGGATGTTGAATTAAGTTCCCAAAGAGCCAGGCAGGAGTGGAGTGAAGACAATACTGATGGGAAATCTGGGAAATGCAGACAGAAGTACTTGGTTGTTCTCAGAGGGAGGTGCACGGTGGCAGGTCAGTGATGGTGTTGAGAAATGTCTCAGTAGCCGGGCGTGGTGGCTCACGCTTGTAATCCCAGCACTTGGGAGGCAGAGGCAGGAGGATTGCTGAGTTCGAGACTTGCCTGGGCTACATAGTGAGCTGAGGGCCAGCCTGAACTACAAAGCGAGACCCTGTCTCAAAAAAAAAAAAAAATTGAGAAATGTCTCAGTGCAAGGGGAGATTGGAAGACACCTGTCCTGATCTTTGGGAACTGCAATGGCAGGTGGTGGGAAAGAGAGAGATTAAGGAGTAGCTGCAACTTGGGACAGAGGAGACCCTTTCAGAGTCAGCATTCATTCATCAGTGTTCAGAGTCATTCTTTTTTAAAATTGAATTCATATGGGTACTTTTTTTTTTTTTGAGACAGGGTCTTGTTTCAGCCTGGTGCTGAGCTCACTGTGGAGCTCAGGCAAGCCTTGACTCAGCAGTCTTCCTGCCTCTGCCTCCTGAGTGATGGGATTACAGGCGTGAGCCACCTCGCCCGGCTACTGGTACATTTTATATACAGCTCACAATCACACTCAACGTTGGAGGATTTGTACCAGTATATGACACGAGTTAATTCTCATTTTACCCAATGACATGAGTTAATTCTCATTTTACCCATATCCCTACACACCCTACAACCCACACCCTCTATATACATGTGCTTTCTTTTTCTTTTTAAGTCATATTTATTCTTTCCCTCATTACTTTCTCCTACCACTTTCCCTTTGAATATTTCCTATTTCACAAAATCCTGTCATACATTCTAGAACTCATTTACATCTACAGGTTCTCATACCAGAGAAAAGATATAGTATTTACATATCTGTGACCTATTTATTTCACTTATTAATGTGTCCTCAAGGTGTGTCCATTTGCGCATAACTGACTCAAACTTGTTCTTTATGGCAGAGTAATACTCCATTTTATTGAAAAAAAAACCCTTCTTTATCCAGTCTCCAATTGATGGGCATCTGGGTTGTTTCCAAGATTTAGCTATCACAAACTGAGTTGCTATGAACTTGGGTGCACATATGTCTTTATGATATGATTCTTTTAATTTTTTTCAAGCATATTCCTAGCAGGGAAATAGCAGGGTCAAATGGGATCTCTAATCCTGGTTTTCTGAGGAATCTCCACCCTGATCTCCACAATGGTTGTACAAGTCTACAATCCCACCAACAGTGGTGAAGCATTCTTTTCCCCCCGCAGCCTTGCCTACATTTATTGATGGTTAAATTCACAATAGCAGTTATTCTTTGTGGAGTGAGATGAAATCTCAGTGTTGTTTTCATCTGGATCTCTGGAATGACCCGTGATGTTGAGTATTTCTTTGTGTGCTTCCTGGTTGCTTTTACTTCCTCCTCTGAGAAGTGTCTGTTCATTTCAGATGTTCATTTTTGAATTGGGTCTTTAAACTTGGGTGGACTGATTTTTTTTAAGTTCATTATATATTCTAGATAGTAGCCCTTTGCCTGAGAAACAGCTAGGAAAGATTTTTTCATGTGTTGTTGGTTGTCTTTTAGTTGTGCCAGTGGTTTCTTTTGCTGTGCAGAAGCTTTTTAGGGGAATGAGATCCCATTTGTTGATTCTTTCTGATAGTTCTTGTGCTATAGAGGTTTTGTTCATAAAGTCTCTGCCTAAGCCAGTGTCTCCAAGAGTTTTACCTAACCTGTTTTGCAGTAGGTTTAGTGTTTCTATTTTAATGCTTAAGTGTCGAATCCATTGTGATTTTAGTTTAGTACATGGTGAAGGAGATAGGTCTAGCTTTAGTTTTGGGCAGGTTAAAGCCCATTTTTTCCAGCACCATTTGTTAAAGAGGCTGTCTTTCCTCCATTGAGAATGTTTGGCTCCTTTGTTAAAGATAAGGTGGTTTAGTGTATCTGGAGTTATTTCTGGATCTTCTAATCTATTCCATCGGTCCTCACTGGAATTTGTCAATTTGTCTGTTACTTTCCAAGTAGCATGCAGTTTTGATCACAGTGGCTTTGTAATACAGTTTTAAAATGGGGATTGTAATACCCCCTGCCATATCCTGGTTGCTTAGAATTGTGTTATTCTAGGTCTCTTGTAGTTCCAGATGAATTTTTGGATTATTTTCTCTAGCTCTGTGAAGTATGGTGTTGGAATTTCAATCGGAATTGCATTGAATCTGTATTGTAGTTGTGGGATAGCCATTTTGATGATGTTGGTTCTCACTACCCAGGAACAAGGGATGTCTTTCCATTTTCTGCTATCATTTCTATCTCCTTTTTCCAAGTCCTGTAGTTTTCAGAGTAGAGGTCTTTCACCTCCTTTGGTAGGTTGATTCCTAGATATTTTATTTTCTTGAATGCTACTGTGAAAGGGTTTGACTCCCCAATTTCTTATTCAGTGAGTCTGTTGTTTGTGTATACAAAGGCTGTTCATTTTTTTTCCCTGGCAGTACTGGGGATTGAACTTGGGTCCTTGTGCCTCCAAGGTAGATGCAGTATGATTTGAGCTAAATTCCCAGCCCAATGGCTGTTGATTTTTGAGCATTGACCTTGTATCCAGCTACACTCCTAAATTTGGTGATTAAATCTAGCAGTCTTTTGGTTGAGTTTTTAGGATTCTCTATATAGAGAATCATGTCATTGGCGAATAATGACTGTTTAACTTTTTTCTTACCTATCTTTATTCCTTTTATTTCTTTGTCTTGCTTAGTTGCTGTGGCTAATGTTTCCAGCACTGTATTGAACAAGAGTGGGGACAGCAGACATCCTTGTCTCGTTCCTGATCTTGGTGTAAAAGGTTTCAGATTTTGCCCATTTAGTATGATGCTGGCTGTTGGTTTCTTATAAATAGCTTTTATTAGGTTGAGATAAAGACCATTTATTCCAATTTTCTGTAGGGTTTTGATCAGGAATGGGTGTTGGAATTTGTCAGATGCTTTTTCTGCATCTGTAGAGATGATCATATGGTTTTTTTGTCCTTGACTCTGTTAATATAGTGTATTACATTGATTGATTTATGTATGTTAAACCACCCTTGCATCTGTTTGGGTCATGCTTGATATTTCCTTCAGTGTTTGAACACACACTGCATGTGTTTAAGAGTCTATGCACTTATTGGCTTTTAAAGATCATTAAGAGAGTAGTGATTTCATTTTTAATTATCTCCCTACTGAGTTTCCCTCCATTGGTGTCTTTTGCCTTTTGTTGAGTTGAACTTATTTTTCAGCCAGCCCTCTTTGGGTGACTGGTGAAAAGTGACAGTGAGTACAGGTTGTTACAGCAACTGACTCTGTTAGCAGTCAGTGATACCTGGTGGAATTGATCATGAGCACGGATCATCAATAAGCTCTTTTTAGGAAATGCTGCAGTCATTCAAAGGCCTTTCTTGGCATTTTTATTCTGATAATGAACTTTTTCATAAAGATTCAGATTATCCAGTGTTGCTGCAGGATTATAACATGATGCTTGTAAGAATATTTTGTGGTTCCCGGCATCAAGCATATGCTACTGTGCTGGTGGGTAAGCTGTGAGCAAGAATAGTTTTGTAGAAGTCACACCATGAAGGTTTTCCTTCAGAAGGTGGGTCCCTTTGTTTGTGATCTCTACTAATCATGCAAGGCTTCACGCTCGGCTTTCAACAGTCCAGCTTCACTCTTTGCTTCTTTTCTTCATGCTCTTACGTTGTAGCAACAACTGGTGACCTTTTGTAAGTTGCCTAAGCGATTCTGTATCACAGACTTAGGCCTTTGCTGTGCATTCCCCTCGGCCCAGCAAGTTTTGAATGTATTCATTCACCAGGTAAAATTCTCCTGTGGCTGAACCCACATGCTCTGCTCTGCGGAGCTTTCCCTCCTCCCCTCCTGTAGGCAGAATCTACTCTCTTCTCTGTGCTCCTGAAGACTCATGGTACCACCGGTATAAGTTTGTGTTTTATCATAGTACTAAGTTTAGTCTTCAGGAAGCAGTACTGAATGACACGTCTCCTTGTGCCTTTGCAAACTCTCTTTTACCTGTTTTTCATCCGTTACGCAGGCACACTGTTGTGTATACCTACGCTTGTATGTCTATTTGGACTTTTATCAAATAACTGCCTGAATGAAGCTGGACTTTAACAGTGACCCTAGAGGTCACCATATGGTTCTCAGTTGATGTTTTAGATACTAAAAGTGACAGTGCTCCTAGACCTTGAAGGACTTTCAACATGGAAGGCAAAGAGGGCAGTGAACCTCATAACCTCATCCCCTGCTCTGCCATCAGACCGATGCACAGTGTTGGCCAGCCTTCCTCCATCTAGTTTTGGCAGGAATTGTTTCATAATGTAGATTTCAGGCTTCAGAGCTCCTAATTTGGTAGGTTGCACATGGCTCCTAATTAGGAAAATGTTTTCCAAGCTTACTTGTAGCTGAGCACAGCTGGACAGGGTAGTATCCAACCTCTGTGGCTTTAGGCCAGGGTGCTCATTCCAAGCCCCCAGGGAGGTTTTCCAGCTATCAAGGCCTGGGTCCTACCCACTCTATTTAAAACAGAATCCTTAGAACCTTACCACTGTGGGCCCTCTGTGGGCCCTCCTCTGCCTGCTTGCCAGCGAAAAGCAGGATGTGGATGACAGCGGGGTAGTGAACAGAAAGGGGTGATTATATTACATGAAATCACAGAGAAAGCTCAGTGGTAGTAGTTTTTGTAGTAGCTATTTTTATTTCTCCATCTGGATAAGGAAGGAGGAATGGAAGATAATAGTATGAGCAGGTGGAGAATAGGGCAAAGCCATTTCTGGTGGAAGGATTAGTACTCGTGCAGGTGTTGAAATGAACAGTTTCCATAGCTGATGGGAAGATGGTGCATGTGGACTCACAAGGGAGCCCTTTGCACGACTGACTGCAAGGATGTGGTGGGTGGAGGAACTCACAGTCAGGGTTGAAGACGATGGATTTAATGATGGAGAGAACAGGGAGTTACTGCATTTCTCAATGGTCTGTAACTATTTCTTTTTTTTTTTTTTTGAGACAGGGTCTCGCTTTGTAGTTCAGGCTGGCTCTGAGCTCACTATGTAGCCCAGGCAAGCCTCGAACTCAGCAATCCTCCTGCCTCTGTCTCCCGAGTGCTGGGATTACAGGCGTGAGCCACCACGCCCGGCGGTCTGTAACTATTTCAATAAAATCTCTTACTCCTATGGTGAAATAAATGGTAACAAGATGTTTTGTTTAGGTTCAATTTAAGTGGTATGTGTAAGTAACTAGTTGCCTCCTAGTTTGCATGTTCAATCTGATGACCCAAAATGTGCCACAAAACTTGAGTACCCAGTGCCATTTCTTCTGTCTCCCTGCTGTTTCTGTTGTCCTGTCCACCTCTCCATTCCTCTTTCTCTGCTTTCTATGTTCTTGTCCATTAGGCATGGCAAGTGTCTAAAAGGAGCTGTGAAGAAATAGAAGAGAAATTAAATAGCAACAACTTAGGACATTCACAGTTGTTTAGATGAACATTATCTGAAGAGATAGTCTGTGTTGTTTAAAAATATGGATTCAAGGGCCGGAGGGTTAGCTCAGTGGTTCCGGCGCCTGCCTCGCAAGCGCAAGGTCCTGAGTTTGATCCCCGGTTACCACATATAATGCTGGGTGTGGAGACACGCCCACCAATGATCAACACCGCATGCCACAATGCCGGACGTGGTGGCTCACGCCTGTCATCCCAGCACTCGGGAGGCAGAGACAGGATTGCTGAGTTCGCGGCTTGCCTGGGCACCATAGTGAGCTCAGGGCCAGCCTGAACTACAAAGCGAGACCCTGTCTCAAAAAAAAGCAAAAAAAAAAAAAAAAAAAAAAAATATGGATTCAAAGCAGACGTGTGCTGGGTGGGCATCCTTAACACTGTTGTGCCCTGTAACCAATCCTATAGAAAAATATGTTAGAAACTGAGATCTGTCAAGAACTTGAATTTTCACCCAATACTGTTTTAGGTTTCCTTAAAGAAATGTAGGTAACTTGCTTCATTTCATTTGTTGAATGCCATTAACATAGTCGTAGATTTGGGAATTCAATTTATAACTTATACCTAGATATCAGCAAGTCATGGTGATTCTTCATGATTGTCCTCTGGTCAAGGTGTAATCCGGCTAAAGTTAGGCTATGTCACGGATGATTAAATCTCATCTTTCTCTACCCTCTTGCTGGCAGTATCATTTTGGGTGAGCTGGAGGAAAGTATATGTATGTGTATGCATACACATGCGCGCGCGCACACACACACACACACTCTCACACTCAGCATGAGGCAAGATGCCACCATTCTGGAGTCCTGTGGAATCTCTGAAAAGATCTTTTTTTTTTTTTTTTTTGAGACAGGGTCTTGCTTTGTAGTTCAGGTTAACCTTGAGCTCACTGTTAGCCTAGGCAAGCCTCGAACTTGGAAATCCTCCTGCCTCTGCCTCTTGAATACTGGGATTTCAGGCATGAGCCACCATGCCTGGCAGAAAATATCTTTTTCTAAAATGGGCAAGGTTAGGGTTGCTCAGGGTCAGTGAAACATACTAAAGCCAACATTGGTCCAAAGCAGGACACTCATCCTGTCCAGTGGCTGGCTAGGACCAAGTGCTTTTGCTAACCTTATTTGGTGAGTTAAAAATATCCATCTTTCCCCTTTCTTCCTCCTTATCACTAAGGCATCAGAAGAGTGAGTGGAGCAGTGTAGTGATAAATAGACCTTCCTTCCCCATAGGTCTGTGAAAACAGAGGAGAAATTTTGAGTCAGAAATGAGAGTGAAGATTAATTGAAGAGGAATGAGCAGTTGAAATAAAATGAGACCTTTGGGGGGTATTAGTAGGAAAGAAGAGTTTTATATAGTATATTGGGGAAATATTTGTTGGAAAATTAAGCTTGCTCTAACTCATAATCACAGTTAAGGCTCTGAATTAAACTATTGTGATAAATGTTGTTGTAATACCCTATTACTAGTTTTTAAATTAAAATTATTTTAAATAAGTATATTTTGTCACTTTAATATACCAGCCAGTTTTGATTTCCTCTTCATAGTATACACTGTATTTTGAGACTAAGCAGTGGTTTTATAGTAAGTAAAGGTCAAACCTCACATTTCTTTGGGTAGCCAGCTTACCCTTTTACCTGTATAGCAATTCAAATATATTTATAAAAAAGGTAAATATGTCAAAGTAACACCAACAAAAATTAAAATAGCTATCTAAGGCAGTGTATTAGTCAGCTTTTTGTTACTATAGCAAATGCCTGAAGTAATTAACCTATAAAGAGAAAAGGTTTATTTTGTCTCACACTTTATTTGATTTCAGCCATGATGCATCAATCCCATTGGTTTGTGCTGTGCCAAGGCAGCAGATCATGGCAGAAGTAGATAATTCAGTAAAACTTCTCACTTCACAGCTGGGAAGCAAAAGGCGGGAGGGACATTCAAAGTCATGCCTCATTAACCTGATGACTCCCTATTAGGCCCCACTTCTTAAAAGTTCATCATCTCCCAATAGCACCACTCTGGGAAAAAGCCTAAAATACATGCATGGGTCTTTGGGGGTATTAAGGTCAGACTATTGCAGAGTGCACTAAAAATTGTTTAATAAATGAGGCTTGATTTTAGTGACATAATGGCATAGTAAATAGAAACTTTAAAGAAGAAAAGTACTCTGTATCAGAAGGGTTTCTAACCTGCTTGGCAATCCTACCATTATAATTAGTGTGAGTCCATGTAGTAATAATAAAACATTTGGTTCACAGTAGGAGTGCAGTAAACATTTGCCAAAAAAGTTTCAAAATGATTGTTTGTGGCTCACAAATAAAGGTTATCTTTTTATTGCTCAGAGTTATCTCTTTATTGTTTTCTTTCTGATCTCCACAATTCCTGATCAGAAGTCCTTTTAAAAACTAAAAATTAGGGCCGGAGGGTTAGCTCAGTGGTTCCGGCGCCTGCCTTGCAAGCGCAAGGACCTGAGTTCAGTCCCCGGTAACCACATATAATGCTGGGCGTGGTGGCTCACGCCTGTAATCCCAGCACTCAGGAGGCAGAGACGGGAGGATTGCTGAGTTCGCGGCGGCTTGCCTGGGCACCATAGTGAGCTCAGGGCCAGCCTGAACTACAAAGCGAGACCCTGTCTCCAAAAAGCCAAAAAAAACCAAAAAACAAAAAAAAAAACTAAAAATTACTTCCATATGAAGATTCATTTTCCTATTGTTGTTTTTAAGATTCTTCTTTGTGTTTTACTTGTTAGTGTTTGACTGTGAGGTTTGCAGATGTGAGCCTCTTTGAGTTACATTATTGGATGTTTGCTGAAGTTCTTGAGTGTGCAGATGAAGGTGTTTTTAAAATCAGTATTGAAAAAATTTATGTCATTTCTTCAAATATATTTTCTGTCTCTTCTGATTTTGGTTACCCTTCATGAATATGCAGATATACTTGATGGTGTCCTGCAGATCTCTGTAGATCTTTCTCTTGTTCTTTCTGAAAAACTAATTTTATTGGTAGTCTTTGATATACATAATGGTAACATTCACCATAGGGAATTTATACCTGCGCATATTATATCTTGATTCTTCTTTTTCCCCTATTGCCCTCTACTCTCTTCAACACTTATTTCCCTCCTTATTTACTAAAGCTTTGTTTCCATTTTTTCCTTTTATTATCTTTCCCCCATTCCCTTCCTTTCATTCCCTGATCCCTCTTCCTTATTTCCTTTCCCATTTGAACATTTTCTTCCTACTTTCCAATAGCTATCATTCATTTTGGTCCTTATTTATGTTTTGGTTTTCTCACACAAGAAAAATAATGCAATATTTAAACATATGTGTTCAATTATTTCACTTAAATTTATGGTCTCAAGATGTATCCATTTACCTAGAAATGTCTCAGGTTTATCCTTCCTGGCAGCATAATACTCAATTTAATGTAAAAACCACATTTCTTTATCTATTAATCCATTGATGGGCATGCAGGCTGTTTCCAAGATGTAGCTGTTACAAATTGTGCTGCTGTAAACATGGGTGTGCATATGTTGCTGTGGTATGGTGGTTTAAACTCTTTTGGGAAGATACCAACAAGGATAATAGCTGGGTCAACTATTTTAGTTTTCTGAGGGGTTTCCACACTGATTTCCACAGTGGTTGAACCATTTTACACTCCCACCAACAGTGGAGAAGGGTTCCTTTTTGCTTACTGCCCACTGCACTTGCTAGTCAGGCACCAGAACCACTGAGCGAAATCTCTGGCCCTGAATGAAGAATTATTTTAAAAAGTGAGAAGAGATGGAGGAGGCTTGACTCCTTGTTTTCCAAAGAGAGGGCTGAAATTTCAGTTGATGTACTAATTCAGGTTCAGTGCACTACAATAGCCATTTACGATACTTGTTCTCCAGTGTCTGGGTGTCTTAACATTCCTTTTTCTATAGCACTCTATGCTCTTAGTGTCCTTAGCATTACTCTGAGAACTGAGTCTAGGTAGTGCTTTTTCCCATAATCCTACTTTTAATCAGTTCCTTCACTGATGTATCCTCATGTGAGTCCTGTGTCATGGATTCTGTTTTCTGCCAGGACCTTGCCCTCCCTCAAACAAATGGGGAGTGGCTCCTCAACATATAGGTAGCTCTGGATTCTCTGTCAGCTCAGCCATCAGGACTAAGGTTACCTCCAAAGTGGGTAAATTTCTACCTCTAATCACAGACCTCCCCATTTGTATTTAAATTATTCTGGATTTTAGGCTTAGGAAAATGATTTTATTTACTTTGGTTGTCAATTGACTCCATTCCTTTGGGTCATGAAGGGTTTCCATTTTTATGAGTCCTTTCTGAGAATGGAGACATCCTTATGAGACTTGCCCCAAATTACTGTCAGCTGGCAAAACTGTGTTGGGTTTTTATCAGTTGAATAGGAACATGATTATGACAAGATAGGTCCTGTAGTGATGAAGATTGAAATGGGCAGGAGCCAGTGTGATAGTACAAAGATGGTAAAGAGAATTGTAAAAATAAACTTTTCCTGTTGATAGTCTCACTGGGAAGAGCCCTGTGAATCTAAATACTTTCTACCTAGAATCTCGGTGATGCCCCAGAGGGCTTATGTTCTTAAGATTACTTCTGTTGCTGGACTAATGCTCTTCCTACAATTTTGGATTATCATTCTATCTCATTTGGCAAAGCCAATTCTGTGTTTATTGACCTACATATGGCATTCAGACCCTTCTTCAATTCCCATGTTCACAAAACTTCACTGCCTTTAAGCAAAGAGTGCGCTTTTCTTTCTTTCTTTCTTTTTTTTTTTTTTTTTTTTTTTTTTTTTTTTTTTTTTTTTTTTTTTTTTGCTTTTTTTGCTTTTTTTGGAGACAGGGTTTCGCTTTGTAGTTCAGGTTGGCCCTGAGCTCACTATGGTGCCCAGGCAAGCCGCCGCGTACCCAGCAATCCTCCTGTCTCTGCCTCCCGAGTGCTGGGATGACAGGCGTGAGCCACCACATCCGGCATTGTGGTATGCGGTGTTGATTGTTGGTGGGCGTGAGTCTCCATGCCCAGCATTATATGTGGTTACCGGGGATCGAACTCAGGTCCCCGCGCTCGCGAGGCAGGCGCCGGAACCACTGAGCTAACCCTCCGGCCCCCAAGAGTGCACTTTTCTGAAGACACAAGTGTAGGTGAGAACTACAAGGAAGACAAGGGAGGCATTTCCACCACAGCAATGCAGTTTCCAATTACATGTCAGACTGTGCTCTTAAAATGCCCTTCATCTACTTTACGCTGGGGAATTTACTATAGTCTGAATGAATGTTCATGGTCCTCTCCCAAATTCATATTTACAAATTCTAAGACACAATTCAAAAATGGGCATCTGAAATGAATAGACATTTTTCAGATAAAGAAGTAAAGGCAGCAGAGAAACATGAAGAAATGTTCGACATTGCTGGTCATTTAGGAGATGCAAATGATAACAACTCTGAGATTCCGTCTCACTCCACAAAGAATGGCTGCTGTCAGGAAATCAACCAACAAATTCTGGTGGGCCTGAGGAAGAAGGAACCCTTCTCCACTGTTGGTGGGAATGCAGACTGGTACAACCACTAGAGAGATCAGTGTGGAGATTCCTCAGAAAACTAGGACTCGAGGTCCCATTTGACCCTGCTATTCCTCTGCTAGGAATATACATGAAAGAATTAAAAGAATCATACCACAGTGACATATTTATAGCAGCTCAGTTTGTGATAGCTACATCTTGGAAACAGCCCAAACAGCTCATCAATGGGAGACTGGGTAAAGAAGATGTGGTTTGTTTATAAAATGTATTTTTACTGAGTCATAAAGAATGATAAATGTGAGTCATTTATACTCAAGTGGATGTACCTCGAGGACATACTCATAAGTGAAATAAATAGGACACAAATGTGTAAGTACCATATCTTTTTTCTAGTATAAAACAACTGAAGATGTAAATGAATGCCAAAATATATGATAGGTAATGTGAAATAGGAAGAAAATGTTGGAAAGGAAAGGGGAAAGGGTGGGTAGAGGAAAATAAAGAAGGGAAAGAAAAAACTGGATAGAAAAAAAAATATAGAAACAAAGCTTGTGTATATAGGTGTCAGGGGTTGTAGGGAGGGCAGGGGAAGGGGAAAAATGAAAACCAAGATGTGCCAGGTACAGGTACAAGTTCTCCATGTTAAATGTGATCATATTATATGTATAAAATGTACAATAAAATGAATTTTAAAAAAATTGTACTCCCAAGGGGATAATGTTAGAAGGTGGGGCCTGTAAGAAGTGATTAGATCCAGAGGGAGAAGGTCTAACCAATGCCATGTAAGTAGTGGCCATTCCAAGGGAGTTGTTCTCCTCTTCTACCAAGAGGATTAAGTGAGAAGCCATTTTCTGTGAAGCAGGAAGCAGAAGGTTCTTACCAGACCCTGAAGTTGCTGCTACCTTGATGTTATACTTGATCTCAGGTTCCAAAATGGTGAGCAAAATCTTCCATTGTTAGTGAGCTCCCTGCTTTAAAGCATCTTGTAGCTGACTGAGTGGACTAAGACACTTTTCACTTTTGCAGCTCACTTAACTTATTGCATGCTCTGTTTTTGTGTCTCCTTCTTTCTATTTTCTGTAGCTCTTTCTTCCTTCTCTCTTCCTTTCAGAGGCATAACAGGGTGATGGAGCCTTTGGAGCTAGACAACTGGGCTCCACTTTAGGCTTTGTCACTGATTATCCACACAACTAATACCAGTTAAACTCTCTGCAAAATGGTCCAAGAACCCAAATGTCCATCAACTGGAGAGTGGATAAAGAAGATGTGGTTTTTTAAAAATAAAATGGAGTATTACTCTGCCATAAAGAATGACAAGATCGATCCATTTAGGTGCAAATGGAGACACCTGGAGGATATATTAATAAGTGAAATCAATAGATCACAGATAGACAATTTCCAGATCTTCTCTTTGGCATGAACACCTGTAGATGCAAATGAGCTATAGAAAGTAGGACAACTTTTATAGAGTGGAATATTTCTATAGGAAACTTGGTGTGGGAATGTGATGAGGGGAAGGAATAAATATGATTCAGAAAGAAAATAAAAGAGTATGTATAAAGGGGGTGGGGAGGTGTGGGTGGGTAGGAATGTGGGTAAAAATGAGAATTAACTTGTGTCATATACTGGTACAAATTCCCCAATGTTATATGTGATTTTGAGATGTATATAAATTGTACCAATAAAGAATTCAATAAAAAAATGGTCCATCTTCTAAGCTCACCATGAGACCTAGAGGTGTGCTGTGGTTGGATGTCCCCACATATCTTCTCAGGATCAAGGGATTCATTTTCTTGGTTGCCACAGATGTTAGTGGCTGATGGCCCGGAGTAGTGTCCCTTCCCAGGTATTGCCCCTGGCATGAGGGAGTCTTTTGCCTCTTGTTAATCTTTCCCCGGGATTTCCCCATATCTCAGGACTGGTTGACGCTGAGGTTCAAAGTTTTGTGTGTTTGCCACAAACTGGGGCCAGGCTGAAGGGCCATTTCCATTTCAGGACCTTTTGTGAGGTCACCAGAGGCTGCCTTGCAATCACAGAAATTCAGATTTTGTCTTTGCCCGTCTTGCTTCCCTTACTCCCTGATATCATTCTCCACTTAGTCTGAAAATTCCTGTCCCAAAATATGTTTCCAACCTAAAAAAGACAGAATATCCAATACATCCTTACATGCCAAATAAATAATTCCTATTATTATACCTTGGAAGAGAAGAGAATTTATTTCAAGAGCTTATCCAAAATATTTTAGATACATATGAAGCTACAAAAGAAATTCTAAGTCACAGTTTGAACCATATTCAATAAGACTAAAATTATCCCTAATTTTGACACAGGAAAGATGGTTGTTTTTGATATTCTAATGTTATTTTACTGGGTATATTATAATTAGCCTGTTCCAATAAAAACAGAATCTTGTTATTTAGTAATTGATTCTCATCTGACACTTGGTACAGTCATTCTGTTATCTTTGTATATTTGATTATTAATTGAAACTGACAGAGGCACAAACAATATATATTTCTCTGTTAGAATTTAGCCTGTGTTATGATTTTGTAGAGTAAAAGGGAAGTAATGCAAGGAGGTTAAGATCTTTCTATCTTTTTGCACCCCCTGGTCTGGGGCTGGAACTCAGGACCCTGGGCTGAGGTGGGTGTGGTGCCACTAACCTAAACCCTCGGCTCATTAGTATTTCAGTGTTCTTTTGTTTCTGCTTAAGCTTTTTTTTTTTTTTAACTTGTAGAAAACAAATCACTCTTCTAGTTCTGTAGTCTTTTAAGGCACTTCTTTCCCATCATAAATTGGAGCTTTTTATGTGTATTTTAGATTTACATTATTCTTTTTTACTGGTTACTTCATTAATGAGCTAAATAAGTTTGTCCAGTTTCCCCCATAGATTGAGAGGAATGATGTTCTAACATCATTTTTCCCACCAGAATATGTTTAAGTACTATTGGTTCCTGAAGGGTAGCATTATGGGAAGATGGTACCCAATGTCCCATGGGGCAGCCGAAAAAGAGAAGTCAACCTTTTGAAGTCAGCCAAATTACATCACACCACATCCAAACTTTGGTGTGTGCATTTGGTAGGGAGGGCTGCCATTACTGAGTGCCACACACCGAGTACTGTACCCGCAGAGATTTGTGGTCTCCCAGCTCTGAGGACTGAAGTCGAGTCTGGTATGCCCGCAGGGCTGGCTCCAGGGGAGGGCTGTGAGGGAGAATCCATTCTGTGAGTCTCGCCAGCTGCTGGTGGTGTGTCTCAGTGCCTTGGCACATGACTGCGGCGCCTCTGTCTAAGCCTTCAGCTTGATATGACTTTCTTCCCATGTGTGTATCTAATTTCAAACTCCCACTTGTTATGAAGACACTATATTGATGCCACCAGTTACCATCCTAATTACCTCATCCTAACTTCATTAGCTCTGTAAAGACTCTCAAATGAAATTATGTTGAGTTGTGAGGAATTAAGGTTTCTAAAACATGAATTTTGAGAGGAAACAATTAAACCCATAACCTGTGATGACTTATTCTTTACTCACAAAGGCTACCTTTTCTTTTCATGATACCTTCAAGAGAAGAATACCATTCATTTCAGAGAGAATCTTAGTTAAGAAATCTCACTTTGTTTTTAAGGGAGGTTTATTGCCTGAGCTGTAGAAGCATTGTTTTATGGATGTGGTTATGGTAATTATACTTAGAGAATACATTTTGAGTAGATTGCAGGTTCTGGAAGGCATTTAGCAACTAGTCCACTCTTACAAATTAAACAAATGAGTTGGTGTAGCCTTGCACTCATTTACATGTATACATTTAAATAATCGCAGACATTTGGGTTGCACGTTTATCTCTGATATGCTGGTACATTTGGCTGAGCAGAGAATGGTGCTTTCTGATTTTGCATTAAGAATGTTGGCAAGTTGGGGCAGAAAAATAATTTCTTAGGCAACCATGAAGCTTTTCTCTGTCTAGAAGAAGAATCTTCCATTTGAATAGCCTAGTGGAACTGCCTGAGTGTTAGAAACTTGTCAAATGTTTATTGAATGAGCATAATGTTCATGGAACTTGGAATATTTGAAATCAAATGAAGCACGTATTTATTTAGAGATTTACTTTGTACCTAGCTTTTGATGCTTGCTGTGTGAGCTGCTGATATGTGCAATACTAATATTAATACCACTTATACTAGCTATCATTGATTGTACTCAGTGTGTCCAAGCGTGTGGTGCACACTTTTCAAAAATTCCACCACACTATGAGTTGGGCATTATTGTTTTATTTTACAAACAGGGAATCTAGGGTGGGAGAGGTCAGGTGACTTGATAGCACAGCTATTAACTGGTGAGGTAAATTCTGTTCTTACCCTCTGAATTCCTGTGCTGCCTAAACACAGCCTCTCTCTAGTCAAGCTCACATTCTTGTTGTGCAGATAGGATATTCGTAATTGAGACAAATAGAAAATTAGCATGTAGGTGGCCAGTTGTACAGTATGCTCCACTTGCTATGTCTGTGTGTGCTGCCAGCATTTCACAATTAAGTGTGAGGCTGTATAATGGCTAGACGTGCATATTCTCGGCATTCATTGGCTGGATTCTAATTGACATGGGTGCCTCCTGAGTGTCTGGCCTTGGAAATGTAACTTAACTCTTTGTGTTATTATCTGTAAAATTCATTATAAATATGAATAATAATGGTATCTGTCTCATTACTATGAGGGATTTCTAAAATACATAATATGATTATTTGTCTGGCAAAAATGTGTTTTTGCTAGAGTGTAAGCTTCCCCAAGGCAGCGATTTGTGTCTGTTTTACTCATTCATATATCTACACATGTGTAGCAGGGCTTAGTGTAAAATAGGTTTTCATTCAATGCATTGCTGAATTTATGGAAATATTTCGATGTGTAAAGGCCTGGGCTTAGTTGCTCTAGCAGACCTGGTGAAGTGGTCAGAGGCTTGCCCATCTTGGTGGAACACATCTGGGTCTCAGCTCAGTAAACAGATCAGAATTATATGAAAGAGCTAGACATGGCTCTTCACATCTGTAATCCCAGCACTCCGGAGGCTGAGGCGGAAGTTCTAGGCTAGCCTGGGCAACTTACAAAGACCCTGTCTCAAGTCAGAAATGGGGGGAAAAAAATGAGAATTAAGTCAAGTCATGTACTGGTACAAATTCTCAATGTTGAGTGTGATCATGATATATATATATAAAATGTACCTATATCACAATTAAAAAACTATATATATATATATAGTCTCTATAAAGACTATATATATATATAGTCTATATATATATATATATATATATATATATATATATATATATATATATATAAAAAGAGAAAGTGCTGGGGAAGTAGCTCAGTGCTAGAGTACTTGCAGCTTCTGTGAGGCCCTTGGTTCAACCTGTAATAATACAAAGTAAATAAGAACAAACAGATACACAGATAGAAATGAAAGGCCTGGGGAGCATTATTTGTTTGTGGCGCTGAGGACCCATCCAGGCCTTGAAAGGCGGGCATTCTGACACTGGGCCTCAGCTGCTGTGGTGCACCAGAAGACATCAACGGGCAGGTTCTCAGGCTGCACCCTGGGCAAAGGTTCTCCAGCCACTGTTGTGGGGTCACTGTGGAAATAAAAGTCTGTGGTATTGGGCCGGAGGGTTAGCTCAGTGGTTCCAGTGCCGGCCTC
>PVIC010026006.1:0-24813 GCA_004025085.1 Thryonomys swinderianus
CATTAGAGAATTGTCATCTCCTGACTCATCATTAGCATAAACATTTGCTAACTCCTTCAGTGGAATTGAAGACAGTCTCACTCCCATTAGTGTCGCCTTCAAAATGGATCTGGATGGTCTGAAGTAACCAGACGTGCTCTCACGCCATCGCCTCAAGACCGGGAAGCTGTGGTACACACGAAGTGGAAGGAACAAAGGGGGTTCAGCCCTGCGAGGGCAGCTGTGCCCTTGACCAAGGAGGGCGCCAGGCAGCCAGTAACAGGGTGCTGGTTAAAAAACGTGTTACGGTCCTGGCTTGAAGAGAAGTCTTTGATTGCATGTTTAGTTTTCAAAGTGCAGTAAAGTTTCAAGTTATCACAGTTATCCATAACACTTCAGAAGTTACGGGTCAGCATAATAATCTCTTAACTTGGATTTCGCCTGTGAAACAGCCCAACAGTAGTGGAGACTGCACTCTGCCCACAAGACTCCACTTCCTACTTTTCTGTAATAGCAGGGCTGCCAGAGGGCAGGAGGGATCTGCCAGAGGGGACTCTGGGCTCCGGCCCGCAGCGGGTGTGACCCCACTCCGTTCCTCCGGGGTGCGCCCTCCAGGCCTGGGGCAGGGAGCCGGGCTTGCAGGCTGCTCTGCTAACACGGCAACCTCTGCAGCCTGGCAATGCAAGGGCGGCGCCGCCACAGCCTCTGTGCTTCTTGAGAGGAGACCGGGACAGTCTACCAGCCAGAGACACCCGCCTCTGAGTTGTCACGTGAGGGATTTCTCTATCTTTACATCACTAATGATTTTGAATCTCTTACTGTACAGCAGCTTACCGTTTCTTAGTTCACCAGCCATGGGCTAAAATGACTTTCACAGTGGCCACAGGATCCATTTGAGTGGACACTTCACCAAGGCAGGGGCGGGGGTGACAATGGTTGCATGTAGCCTTAAAAGGTTTCCACAAATAGATACTATAGTAGTAAAAGAAGCTAAAAGGGCAGTTTTACTTCATATAAATGCCACAGGTACGGGATGAAAGCCAACCACATTTTTTGTTATATCTCTAGAATTTTTTTTGAGAAAAGGTCTAAATTGACCTTAAACTTAATGATCCTTCTGCCTGAGCCTCCAGGAGTGCTGGGATCACAGGCCTGGTTCTAATCATCCTTTCTGATGAGGCCAGGGGGTACTCTGCACCCTAATGCAATGAGTTCATCTTAGGAACTTTAGAACACCTGATAGCACATCTCCAGTTATACAGAAAATGATAGGTATTAGTTGCTAATATGGCATTACAATATTTTAAATTTATGAGAATTTTTTTCTCTTTTTTAAAGATTCCACATGTAAGTGAGATCATGTGGCACTGGGCTTTTGGCTCTTGGTTCATTTCACTTAACACAACGTCCTCCAGGCTCATCCACGTTGTGGCGAATGCTAAGAATGCTGCCCTTTTATAGCTAAATGGAAGTCCATGTGCATTTGGACCAAAGATTCTTCATGCACTGGTCAGCTGCCTGACACATCAGTTTCCAGCGATGCGCTAGAGCAAGCATGGGAGCTAGACTGTTTCGTCCACATCTCGACCTCGCTTCCTCTGGGTATAAAAGTTCTCTATAGATTGCAATAGATCAAAACATAGGCCAGAATCCAAGGTGTAGGTAGATAGGAGGGCTCTGTAAATTAAGTTCCCAAACTTCAGAGACTCTCTTTTCAGGATGAGTGTGACACAGCTCACTGCTTGTGCAACAGGTTTCTTAGTTAACAAGTTCAGCTGAGCCAAACTGAGACATGGATGATTCAGAACTCTGAGTTCACACATTAAGTTTTTAAATTCAAGCGTCCAAAGCTGAAAATCAAGAGGATACTTCAAAATCTTTACCTTCAGTCATATTGCTAAAAAGCGCTCGGCATGGTACTGAGCTTAGCAAGGACACACTGTCACTGGCACCATGCCCAGAGGCAGGTGTAACCCGCACATCTGGACTTCCTGGAAGAAATCAGCATTTCTCTCATTTAACTCCTGCACATTTCAGATCTGTGCGCTTCGATGTCTTTCCATCATGAGCCATCACGGGGATCCAAAGACCGACTTCACATTCAAAGGCTGGCTATGCAGATGGGGCGAAATTAGCTTGCTCGGCAACAAACCACGGCCTCACCATCCAACTGTCGGTAACAACCTGCGTGGCTCTTCTGCCTGGGGAAATAGCCCTCGGTTCTGTGTCAGCATCGGTAAGACTGCCACTTCCCAGCTGATCTCTCGCACCCCTGTATCATGCAGCAAACCTCATCACACAGGCCAGAGCAGAAGTCCTCCGGGAGCTGCAAAGGGGAGGAGTGTAGCGACTGTCGTTGGGATCGAGGCAGACTTCCTTCACTGCTTTGTGCCTGGAGGCTGTAAGCGAGTCACCTTGGCTTTGCAGGGTTTAAATTAAAGGGCGAACATCCCGAACGGCACTGGTCCTGCTATCTGCCAGCACAGTGAGTTTCCCATCAGCAGGAACACGGGAACATCATCTTAGAGGACTCCTCCCACGCATGGAAGGGCACGAACGGCACATGCAGAGATGCGGGAGTGATCTCAGAGCCAGTATGTACCTTCTCCACCTCCGCGTTTCCTACCCAGAAAGACTGCCAGGCATCAAGAACCAACATTTAGGATTAGTGGCCCCACAGCTGCATTTTAAATTCAAGCCTTCGAAACTGAAAATCAAGAGGGTACTTCACAGGAAATGAGCAAACCTCCAGGAATGGAGCAGATTTCCAGGACTCCTTAAATTCTTTTGTTTTACTCACTAATAGACATTCGGTGGCGCTTCAGCTCATGAACTTAATTCTTCCCATGTTTCTGGTCATAAACTGAACTGGTCTTGAGCCAAATCAGATTTCCCTGAAAGGTCGACACTGAACCGAACCTTCACACTGGATTGGGTCCATGACCAGCTCAGCTTGCAGCCCGAATCAGGGGAAGGGCGAAGTTAGGGAACCGAGGCCCAGCTTCCGAGCACCTGCCGGGGCTTATCTTCCTACTCAGACAGCGGGCGGTGAGCGCGGCGTCGGCTCGAGGTCCCGTCTCTTGGCTCCAGTCTGAGGTCAGCGGGGACCGGCACAGAGGCGGGAGGAGGGCCGGCGCGGACATCAGTGTTACAGCACGTTTTAGGAAGGAGCTGCGAGCGCACTGCACACAGAGGACCTTGGTGACGTGCAGATGAACCTCTCTGCCTGAAGTCTGGATCTGAGGCGGAGTCCACGAGGAAACCCAGCGACTGTGCCAGAGCCATCCCTGAAAACCCAGGGCACGGTGACCTCCGTTCACCGCAGAGTCAACGCGGCTCTAGTGAACAAAGCCATCTGCCGCCTCTCCTGGCCCGTGTGCCCGTGGTGCCCTGCCCCTCTTGAGGCAAGGGACGACAGGCTGAGTGAAGACACACCCCAGCTCCCGCAGGGCTCTCTAACAGGGCACGGTAAGCCAGGTGGCTTACAGACAACAGAAACTCACTTCTCAAAGAGGCTGAGCGGTCCAGCCGCCCGTGGCCAGCAGCGCGGGCACCCAGTGGCGGCCCGCCGCTCCCCTGTGTTTCCTCCTGCTGCGCTGCGCTTGGTGAGGGACAAGGCGGCTCTGAGTCTCGCGGGAGGACACCCCTCCCTCTCAGAACTGGGCCTCGGACTCCGTCCCTCCCCAGGGCCCCACAGCTAACATCATCGCCCCGCGGCGAGCACCACAGCACATTCGGCGTGGAAGGATGTCCGACCGTGACACACACAGGGCGCGCAGCTCCGCGGCACACACTAGCCTAGCTCGTACCGTGTGCTGCACCTGCCAGCCAGCACCCTACAGAAGAAAACAGTATTTCTCTTAGCTCATTATTAAAAAAATGAGTCAATTCACTATAATTATCTTTTGATGAGTATTTATAGACAGATTCATGGGGGGGATATAATTTCACTTATTTTTCTTTTTTGAGTTTACTGGTACATTTTAGGTATATATTAATGTCACATTCATCATTGATAATTTGTACCTGTATACGATACATCTTGATTCTTATTTTTTCCCCATTCTTCTATCCTTCCTTCAACCCCCTACCTCCTATATACACAAGCTTTGTTTCCATTTTTTCCTTTTTATAATCAAATTTTTCTCTTCCTTTCTTTGCTCTCCCCTGAGCTTCCCCTAAGTTCACCTTTCCCTCTGAATATTTTCTTCCTGTTTCACAATTTCTATTTCCCATTATGGACCTCATGCACATCTTCAGTTTCTTACACTAGAGAAATGATATAGTATCTACACATTTGTGTCCTATTTCATGTATGAGTTTGACCTCAAAATGAATCCACTTGGCTATAAATGTCTCTATTTAGCATTCTTTATGGTTGAGTAATACCATAAAATCCATTAAAATACATCTTCTTTAACCAGTCTCCAGTTGATGGGCATTTGGGCTGTTTCCAAGATTTAACGGTTACAAACTGAGCTGCTATAAACATGGGTCTATATATGTCACTGTGGTATGATGCTTTTGATTCTTTTGTGAATATACCCAGCAGAGAAATAGCAGGGTCCAATGAAACTTCTAATCTTAGTTTTTTGAGGAATCAACACACTGATTTCCACAGTGGTTGCACCAATCTACATTTGAAGGATATAATTTCAATAAAAATAAAAACCAATAAATCACATGTTTTCTGAAGGTACAAAAGTCTGGTTTATATTGAGATGAACCACAAGTATAAGCATTATATAAAATGATTTGAATCAGTAAATCAACTGTAGAGATTTTTTTAGCTTTGGAACATAAATCTACAGCATTCAGACAGGAGATAAAAAGCAAATGCACTATGGTTCTCATCAGGAGCTGGGCTCTGCTTCCCTGGAGGGAAGGCCTGGTGCAAAACAGACTGTGGCTCCTTCTTCCCAAACAGGGGACGTCAAGACAGACTCAGAGCGTTGAACTCAGTCTGGGGCAGCCGTCTTCCAGCCACCCTGCTGCGGGCAGCCGAGCTCTGCCCCTCACTCTCTGATGCACCCGCACCACATCCTCCTCTCGAGCCCGAGCGTGGACGTCCTCCTGCAGACTGGTGTCCCGGCCTGTGACCTCTAAGCCACCAGGGGCCTGGCGGGGAGCAGCCGACAGCCAGGCACGGCTGTGACAGATCATCTGAGCAGTGGCTTCCCTCCCGCGCAGGCCGGGCACAGCGCAGAAGCCAGGGCCGGGCCTGGCTGGAGGACCCTGAAGCGCGCGAGGCCGCCACCTCCATCCGCGCGCAGAGGTCCCGCTCTCACGGCGGCACTGAACCTTTACCCGACAGGCAAGCCTCGGAGCTTCTGGAAAAGGAGACTTCTTTCTAGATGTGGATTACAATGTCTTTCCTCTCACAGGAAGACAGAATGGAACGATTCCATAATTCTGCAGTGTTAGTGAGGATGGTCAGGTCCGGAAACGGAAACTTTCATGTGTTTCTCAGACAGCTAATATTTTGTCTTTTGTGAGTTCAGGGACTTGGCTCCTCGGCCAAAAGTGGGGCGACTCAAGATTCTGGCCCCTCCGCTCTCAGTGCAGCTGTCCAGCCAGGGCCGGATGAGCTCCCTCTCTGGACGCACCAAGCCGAGGAGTCTGCGCACGTACGTGTGTGCTCCGGCCTGGCAGCTGGGTCAGAGCACGTGTCTCCAGGGCTGTAATGTTTACTGGTCCAGTGCCAGAAGTTCTAGATGAGAGAGTGCGCCCCAGGAAGCCCTGCTGCTGGCACCTCTTAGGGAGAGGGCGACTAGGCCTCCATGGCTTCTCAGGACGTAAATCCTACTTGTGGGGACGGGGCAGGCCATGACGTTCCTCTGTCCCTTTTCCAAGGGGACCTTCCCCGGCCTCCCTCCAGGCTGGCTCCTCTCTCCAGGCAGGTGGAGGTGCCCCCCACCCCGAGCACAGAGCCCTCCCCATGGGCTGTTTGTGGTTGAACTTCGCAAGACATAAACAAGCCCTTCTTAACAAATTTGCTCAGACCCCTGCTCCACCCATTTTCTCATTTTCTATAATTTAGTTATTTCACAAATTAAATCCTCCTGTGGTCTCAAAACATTTAAAGAAATGACCTCGAATTAAAACCTAATGGACTGAAATAAAGATCAAGCGCACAATTAAGAATTGTCCCCCAGACAGAAGTAATCCCGTCTGAGTCCACTCTTAGCCCAGAAACCGGTAAGATTCAGGGTGCTTTTCCCACGACCACGTATAAACCATCTTTATCCAGTTGCCTATCTAGTGTCATCAAAGCAGAGCTCTCCCGTTATCCGCAGGAGGTTAAAAACTGCTTCAAACAGGCTTTCAAAATTTGAAAAAACAAAGATGTGTGAATATTGAAATTTCCCTGTCCCTTATTCAATAAACAGAATGTTGATACAAAGGGATGTGCGTTGTCTTCTGGCTGAAGTTTATCACACCTGGTAGATACATGAGAACTAAGAAGGACAAACATATATTTGATATTCCTTGCTAACTATGATGTGATCTTAGGGATCCCTGGCAGCCGTGCTGTGGGCCCCTCTGAAAATGGCAGCTGGTGCCCAGGAAGTGCAGCCACGGAGACACGCATCGACTTCAGTGACTGCAGATGACCGAGGCCTCAGAGAGCGGCAGCCGCAGCTTCCAGCCGGACACCAGGGAATCCCTGCATGTTTTATTTCTCAATATAGCCAAATGTGTAAAACTATAAGACAGGAAAGTCTCACTGAATACACGACACTTGCTCAGAATGTCCCTTCTGGACACCGCAGCCAGGAGATCCTGCGCGTGTCGGATCTGAGTGAACACAGTGTGGTCCGTCTCTGGAGGGGAAGTTTGGGCACGGGACCTTAGGAACCACAAGCTGAGTAAGCACCACAGGCTCTCACTGCAGACATGATCTTATAATGCCTTCCACTGTCTCTGAGGATTAACAAGAGTCACCAAAAAAGGTTTTAAGGAATAAACATGTAAAACAAGAATGAAGTGTGAGCATAACAGCACTCTGACAGGGGTCACATCGAATTACTGTGTGTGTAGACGTGGCTCACCCTAGTCTACCTCTGCTAGGAGAAGCCACGAGGTAAGATCTCTCCACTGCAAAGCTGGAGTGACACTTTAAAGCCATGTGGCTATTTTCAGAATTCCAAAAAATGTGTTACATATGCAAGAGTGACGAAACCCCAGCACACTGTGACTATGAAGTTGGAGTTCAAACAATATGCTACCAAAATATTCAGTCAAGAGAAGAGGGAAGCATCAACTTTCTCCTGCAAAACACAAGAAAGATGGAAGAGGCAGGAGAGGCTGCACATTAAGAGGATAAGAATGCATGGAGCCGGGCGTAGTGGCTCACGCTTGTAATCCCAGCACTCGGGAGGCAGAGACAGGAGGATTGCTGAGTTCGAGGCTTGCCTGGGCTCCATAGTGAGCTCAGGGTCAGCCTGAACTACAAAGTGAGACCCTGTCTTAAAAAAAAAAAAAGAATGCATGGGTCTCACTGTGCAGGGAGCACAGAGATTGCACACACAGTAAAGGAAGGTCCCTGGCTGTCTTCATGTTGCCACAGAACACAGGAACGAAGGAGACACTAAGTTGCAATAATTTTTAAAAGGTCTGAGAACGCAAAGACATGTGTCCTCTTCCACCGCACTTTCCTGCTTTTCCCTCTGTGGTAGGAACTCTTCTCAGTTCTCACCCCCACATCCACTGCCTCCTCTGGCGCAGCAAACATAATTAGCGTTACCATTTGCAAGGCGAAGACACTGGAACTGGTCCCAAGTTGGCCAGTATTTCTCCAAGCTCAGAGAAGTCATTAGCCCATCAATTCCCTCAGTTCTGCTGCAAAATGATCAAGCCCCTCTGCAGAAAATACACTGACTCATGGGCTAAGAGACCCTGAGTAAGTCTGCGTTTCTGTCTCACCATGCTCGGTTCCCTATACCCAAAAACATGTTGGAAATGCTGGTATCACAAGTTTCTGAGGTAATTACACGTACGTTGTTTGGCACACATTGGGAACTCACTTCTTTTTCCCTCGTTGAATGTGTATCTGCATTTGATAAAGCAAATAGCACAGTTGCTGATACTCCTTGATAGCCAGCAAGTTCATCAGATTTATGGTTCTGTGCTCTAGCCGAAAGCTGTCGAAATTGATTGTTGCTGGAACACACACCATTTCATTCATTCCAGGCGGGGTCTTGCGGCAGACAGCGGGTGCACTCCGGAGACAGAACGGATGAGCAGCCCCGTTAGGCAGTGTGCAACCCAGTCCCGACGGAGCGCCCGCGCCCTGACGTCCGTTACCCCGGTCACCGCTGTGGGGCGCTCCGCTCTTCTCTTGGTCCCCCCAGCACAGGCCTCTGCTCACGCCCCTCCCGCCCCGCGCAGGGGCCCCAGGCTGCCCGTGCTCAGCCCTGCCGCACCGCACGCACAGGCTCATCAGGAGGTGCAGAGCGGCCTCCGGCCAAGGCCAGGCGCTGGGTAACACCCTCCAGAGCCGCTTGTTCTGTTTCTAAGGGGGAACTCACTGTTTGCTGCTTCCTTTTTTCCTCCTCCAGCCCCTCTTTCTTATCCTTAGCAGAACTGGGCCTGACGCCCAGGTCCTCACGGTGAGATGGTCCCGCCTTTGTGAATTTGAGGCAGGGTCTGCCAAGTAGCTAAGTTGCTCGGGTTGAGTTTAAACTTGTGACCCTCCCGCCTCAGTCTCTTCGTGAGCTGGATTATAGGTGTGCGCCCCGCACCTGCTGTCACAGTCAACGTCCGTGACAATCTACTCCAGTGCGTATGGGAACGAGTGGCTGCTTATCTTCATGGCTTTATCAACTTGTTTCCAGAGACCTGTTTTGCTCCCAGAAGAGGAACTGGCGCAAAGACGCCTTGTGTGACCCTCGGCTTTATCCCCTACTCCCACCATGAGCCCTTGAGTGTGTCACCTCGCTGGGCTGGACCTACGATTGCTCCTCACAGGAGGAATATGAGCAAAACAATGACATGTCACTTCCCAGATCAGGTCGCAAAGTCTCACTGCTGAGATTTAATATGACCCCTCAGTGCCCTTGTGTTAGGTACGTAACACGGAATGTTGCGGTAAAACACGACATCTAGGATTTTCCGCACCAGGCTTGTGTGTTCAGGGATAGGGTCTGGTCAGAGAGCGTATCACTGAGAGAATGACCCCAAGGCTGTGTCCTTGCTCCTGGCTCCCCCGGTCTCTGATTCCCGGCCTCCACGGGCTGCACAACTTTCATCCAGTCTGAATCCTGCCCTAAGCCAAACCACAAGCAAAACAAACTTTTCTTTGCTTAAACCGTGGATGGCAGGTATTTACACCAGTGATAAGAAAAGAACTAATACGGATTTTGGTGCCAGAATAGGATCAATGCTGTGACTACATCTAATCACGTGCTTGAGAAGCTACTGGAACTTGTATGTAAGGAGCATTTTGAAAAGTTTTCAGATCTTACTTAGATAAGTATTAAAATGCCTTAAACAGAGATTTATGAGAAATTCTGCTTTGAACTCAAAAGATCAGAATACTAATAAGAATGTGAACAGCAAAGGATGAGATCTTGAGCGTTTATTTCTTTTTTAAGTTTTTTGGGTAGCTTCATTTTATTGATACACTTTAGAAATGCATAATGATCACAAGCATCATAGGGAATTTGTATGTGCACATATACCTCCTGCTTCTTTTTTTCCCATTCCTCTCTCCTCCCTTTAACTTCTCTTCCTCTTCTTATTTGCAATGAGTTTTTAGTTAAGCATGAAGACTCTATTGGCACCTACAGCAGAGATCATGTGCGTTACTATCTGGCAAAGAGCCTGACTAAATTTTGCCCATGCCTTGAGACTCTGTGTGAGACTGAATTTAAAGATGGTGGACTAATTGATTTGGCTGAGAACATTTCAAGACAGCCCAATATTCACACTGTGACATACTGTTGGCTGATTTCAGTGAGAGCTATAGTTAAAAACCAGGAGAAAAAAAAAAAAAAAGAGCTGAATGATTTGAAAAACTTTCAGCTTGACCCGAAAGGAAGCACTTGCAAAGTTGGGGCCTTGGAGGTCCTAGTTGCTGTAAAGATTATTATTAACCACTTACCAGTCCAACTATTTAAATACAGAATGATTAAACACTATTTTTTAAATATAAACATGATGAATTTATCAAATTTAATCAATATAAGAATTGATTGGTTGAGCTGTTTCTCAGACAAAGGGCTATCTTGACTATATAAAGAACTTTAAAAAAAAAATCAGTCTCCCTAAATTTGAAGACCCAGTTCAAAAATAGGCAGCTGAAATGAACAGACACTTTTCCGAGGAAGAAGTAAAAGCTGCCAAAAAGCATACAAAGAAATGCTCAACATCGCTGGTCATTTGAGAGATGCAGATGAAAACAACACTAAGATTTCATCTCACTCCACAAAGAATGGCTGCTATCTCAAAATTAGCAGCAACAAATGCTGGAGAGGCTGTAGAGAGAAAGGAACCCTTCTCCACTGTTGGTTGGAATGTAGACTAGTACAACCGTTATGGAGATCAGTGTGGAGATTCCTCAAAAAATTAGGAACAGAGGTCCCATTTGACCCTGCTATTCCCCTGCTAGGAATACACAGAAAAGAATTAAAAGAATTATATCATGGTGACATATGTGCACCCATATTCACAACAGTTCATTTTGTGAGAGCTCAATCTTGGAACAACCCAGATGTCCATCAACTGGAGAATGGATAAAGAAAATGTGGTTTGGGCCGGAGGGTTAGCTCAGTGGTTCCGGCGCCTGCCTCGCAAGCGCAAGGCCCTGAGTTGGATCCCCGGTAACCACATACAATGCTGGGCGTGGAGACACGCCCGCCAACAATCAACACCGCATACCACAATGCCGGGCGTGGTGGCTCACGCCTGTCATCCCAGCACTCGGGAGGTAGAGACAGGAGGATTGCTGAGTTCGTGGCGGCTTGCCTGGACACCATAGTGAGCTCAGGGCCAGCCTGAACTACAAAGCAAGACCCTGTCTCCAAAAAGCAAAAAAAAAAAAAAAAAAAAAGAAAAGAAAATGTGGTTTGTCTATGAAATGGAGTATTACTCTGCCTTAAAGAATGGTAAGTTTGAGTCATTTACACTCAAATGGACGAACCTTTTGGACATACTCATAAATGAAATAAATAGGTCACAGATGTGCACATATTATATCTTTTCTCTGGTAAGAGAAACTGAAGATGTTAATAAATTTTAGAAAGCATGATAGATATTGTGAAATACAAAATATCCAAAGGGAAATGGAATGGGGGTAAGTAATGAGGGGTAAGAAAAAAATGTGATGGTAATTTAAAAAAAGAGAAACAAAGCTTATGTATTTAGGGAGTAGGGGGGTTGTGGCGGGTAGGGGAATGGAACAAAATGAGAATTAAAACCTGTCTTATACTGGTACAAATTCCTAATACTGAGTGTGATCATGATGTGTACATACAATGCACCAATAAAGATAAAAAATAAAAAAGAATTAACTGCTTGAAATGACATCTGCTGGAATGATTCCGGTAAAGCCAATAAGTAAACAAACACGCTGCCTAGGAAACCCCCCGGGTAAACTGTTAAGTGTTAAAAAGAAGTCAAGAACCTTGCATCAAAACAAGAGGAAAAAAAATCAGCTTGAATGCATCTCAGGAATCTGTAAGACCCCATCTTTCACAGGCTCAAAGATATAAAAAGTAAGCCTTTCACTTGAGGAGAACCTGTAGGCCTTTTGCTTCAAAAGGATTACTTACTTAGGGAACTGATTCTTTGTGATTTATTTCACTGCAGTTAGCTATCAAGATACCGAGAGGCTTCTGCAGCCATCATCCATGGGCAGTAGACTACTGTTTAGGGTGAAGCAGGTTCTAGTATCATTAAAGTGACGGTCTTCGGGCATGCAAAATTCAAGAGTCGGGTTGTCATACAAGCTTGTACTTATAGTGCAGAAAAAGGCCTGGGAGACCAGAAAATAGGCCCTTGAGAGAGTGATATGTGATGTAAGAGAATGAAACTGAAAATTCCATGACGACACTAGGAAGCTGTAATTGCCAGAGATGTACATTATTTGCTGAGGAAAGCCACAAGTTCTGAGCAAAGCCGGCCAAGAGAGGGGACAGGCAGGCTGCGACCGGCAGCAAGACCCGAGGCAAGGCTGTCCAAACCCTGAGCAGTTCAGGCCTCACAAAACATGACCGGGTGAAGGACATGCAGGTACACAATTAATGTGGGGCTTTTTCCTTCTGGATGTTATTCTTGCTTTGAAGTTGACAGCTCAGAATCTGCTTTCAGTCTCAGAGGAGACTTTGGACATGGACTTTTCAGCAATGCTGAAGCTGTTAAGGCTTTGGCGACTCTCAGAGATGACTAAATGCACTTGCACAATGAGACGGCCATGGAATTTTAGTGACATAGAATTTTATAGTTAAGATCTACAATTTCTCCTAAATGTCTGTGCTCACAGGAAGGGTCTGGTTGAAGGGTCAGGACACTGGGGACATGACCTTGAAGGGTGTATTCTGTTGGCTAAACCCTCTTCTCACTTTGCTTCATAGCTACCGTGGGTTAAGCAACTTTCTTCCACCACGCCTTTCTATATCATCTCTGGTTTGGGACTAGAAAACTGTAGACTAAACCATGAGCCAAAATAAACTTCCCCATTAAGTTGCAGGCATTTGGTATTTTTTCCCGGTGGCAGGATGTGATTAATATACCAATGCAACAATGTTGAAAGCTGAGACCTTTAAAAGGCAATTAGGTCATGAGGGCACTGCCTTCATCCATTTTATTGGGATTTGGGGGTGGTTTACATATCACTAGGGCAGGTTCCTGATAAAAGAATAAACCTCTTACTTTCCTCTTTCTTTGTCTTCTTCCTCTTTTAGAGATGGAAGAAGATGCTTCTGTCTTATGTCATGGGATACTCAACAAGAAGGGCCTTTGTCACATGCAGGCCCCTCCTTTCAGAACCGTAACAAATAAACTTCTGTTCCTTGTGTATCACCTAGTCTGTGATGAAGACTATGACGACTGCTTGCCTCCCTCCCTCTTTGTGATAAGACCAGACACTCTGCGGGGAGGCCAGTGTGGCAGGCAATTAAATTAGTGAGGTCAGGCAAGCCCTGCTAGGATGGCAGCTCCTCGTTCAGCAGCCCAGGACGAATTCTTGGAAACAGCCATGTAAGTGATCCTGGAATCAGCTTCTCCCCACGTCAGGCCCCGAGACAATCACACACTCAGACTTGGCTCCAGCAAGGAGAGTCCCTAAAGGGCAAGAACCAGTCAGGCCAAATAACTCTTCTGACTGACTGCTATAAATCTACTTTCACTCGAAAACTAGCTTAGTTCAGTCCACTTCCATTCCATGGAACATTAGTGATTTCATTTTGCTTTGGTATGGTCTCCCAGGGCCAAGTGCATATAGACATACAGTGTCTATAACAAAACTGAAGTGCATACCCCAACTGGATTGAAAACTACATACTGACATCAAAGCAAAAGGAGAAAATACTGTAAAGAACTAAGAACCCGGCAAATGTGCTCTAATCAAAAATTTTGCCAGGGCTGTTTCACTAGAGAGCTGCTGAATATCAGAATTGGGCAAGAAGGATGGGAATAATTTTTCCAGTAGTGGAAGAGCTTTCAGCAAGATAAAGGAAATGACCAAATGAAGTAAATTCACCTGGAACGAGAGGCAGTCAGAACAAATGCCTAGGGCTAGTGACTGAGCCAGTGATGTGCAAGGCAGCTGCAGGGGCCTTGCCCGGGACAGTTTCCTACCCAGCCCAACAGAACACAAAGCCTACCAACAGCAAGGGGACACCGATAGCTGAAAAGTGTCTGCAGCAGGTCTGTGCAAGGCTTCATGGTCGTGCTGGTGTTAGAACCCAGCCCAACCTAGAGCGATGAGAAAGCCCTCTCAAGAGAGTGCCTGACTTAGGACTATAAGACCACAAGAGCAATTGGACAAAGAGCTGGGCTTCTAGCTCCGGCCAAGGGACCGAGTTCCAACTATACTGTGGGTATTCTAACACACCGGTCAGGGGGTCTGGAGCCTTGCCTGGAAACAACAGGAGTGCTAAAGGATGTGAGTAGAAACCGTGAGAAGGGGCCAGAACACACTCGCATGGTAGAGAAGACTTGTGATGTGTCACGTGCAGTGCAAGGCAGGAGAGGAGCCAGAGATGATTCCCAGGGAGAGAGCGGCAGCTGAAACCACAGGACCATATGAAAGGGACAATGAGGCAGGCCCTTGAGGAGGATACGGGGACACAGCCCTTTCTTCACTCTCTCTTTGCTTCCTGGCCACTATGAGAGAAACAATTTTGCTCCACCACGTTCTGCCTCACTATGACCATGGACTGAAACCCTTGAAGCTGTGAGCCAAACAAATCTTTCCTTCTTTTTTTTTTTTTTTTTGAGACAGGGTCTCGCTTTGTAGGTCAGGCTGGCCCTAAGCTCACTATGTAGCCCAGGCAAGCCTCGAACTCAGCAATCCTCCTGTCTCTGCCTCCCGATTACAGGTGTGAGACACCACGCCCGGTGAACCTTTCCTTCTTTAAGTGAAATCTCTCAGGTATTTTGGTACAGTGATAGAAAGCTAACACGTACATACTTACGATGCTCATTTGCATTGATTGGTTATTTTAGTTAGCAGTGAATATTTTAATAGCAGGAAAACCCAGACAAGGAAGTTTACTAAAAAGAGTGAGTTGAGATAGTTTACTTATGAAAGAAGAGAGATTTCTTGGATGGATACACACAATCTAGGAAGAAGGTAGAAATTAAGTGGACATCTTAGGGTTGAAAACAGTTTAGGTTAAAAACATATGTGAGAAAACTCAAAGATGCTAAAATTTTAGATTTTTTTCCATTTCTCTCTGCCTTTTTTGGTGTTGGGCACTGATCGTATGATCTCACACATGCTATGCAAGTGTTCTAACGCTGAGGAATATGCTAGTCCCAAAGTTATAGTATGTTTTAACTCAAGACTATTATGAATGACACATAGAACATCTTCCTTTTTTGGCCAACAGGCTTTTAGCCTATTGAACATTGCCAATGGGCAGGAATAAAGGGAGGTTCAACAAATAAGATCAAATGTGTCACTTGAATATTTGACAGTGGAAGAGTTTGCAGGGGGTGGGTGTCTAAAAGTGTCACCCACCAGATCTCTTCAGAGAGAAGGTAAGAGCCCACTCCTCATAGATACAGCTTTTGCTGGCCAAATTCATTAAAACAGTTATTCAAAACAATTTTTGAAGAAGAAAGGGGAATTGACTTCATGTGATCACGTTTTTATCTCAGGTAAATTCCTTTTCAATGAACTTTAATTGCTTTCCTTATTCAAATGTCTTCTTTAAGATTTCAAACTTGTTACATTGCAGACAAAAATCAGTATTTTAATACTTTCTCTGATAAACTCCAAGTCACTCTCATTTCCTTGTCTACTTCCAAGGATGAATCTATCTTTAGACAGCAGAAATATGGAATGGAAAGTTGGGGCTGATTAGGGAGTCAAGAAACAAAGGTGAGTGATTGCAAATCACTGGTAAAATTAATTGTTGGTAGGAAATTATAAAGGAGTTCCTTCAGTATTAAGAAATCAGATTTCCCTTTTGTGTCACAGACTCATGCAATCACAGGCTGGTCTCCTGGATGAGGGGAAAGATGCTGTAATAAGCACACATTTCTTCTCTCCAGAAACCCCCCAGCCAGCACACCCCAGCACCTTTGTTTCCTCCACCACACTCAGGTGATCCCAGAGCAGTCTATTCTGTCTCATGCAGCAAAGGTATAGCCTCCTGCCTTCAAAGCCCAGGCTGCAGATCTGCTCAGCTCTGTCCTCTAGCAGGATTTCAAGGACTCTTCAGGGGCAGAAAGGACAACACATGCAAATGCATCTTCTGGACTTGCCTGTCAGGATGAGAATCCCGTTCTCATAGGCCCGCGCGGCCCTGCCGTCCTGAGCTGCAGGGAGACTTCAAGTATGAGGACGAGCGCAGTGGAGCCAATGTGTGGTCAAACCAAAATGGCAAAGGGAAGGAGAATCGCCAGAACAGAACAGAGTGAGAACTGCAGAAGTGGAAAGGAGAAGCGAGCATTTTGGTTAAGGAGGAACTTCTAGGAAGATAAATGCACAGGTGGCTAAAGAACTCTAATGAGCTCTGCTATCAGATTTCCCAACAGCTAGAACCACCAATGCATCACCAGGAGGAGCTGCTAGTGATAAATGTGAGGGCAATCTATCCCACAAGATCTTATACTGACTTTAAAACAGGCGTGGAGAATGTACCTCTATCTCAAGTCTACAAAAAGCTGACATAAGAATATTCTGTGCTTTTCAGACCTTGCGTGTTTGTTACTAAGCAGTGTACTTACGTCGAGAGAAAGCAGACCGGTGCATCCATGCTGTGAAATGCTCCTTTTGACATCTTCAAAGCAGCTTCCTTGTGTTTGAACAGGAGGTCACTGGATCCAGCATCCTCCAGCAGTGGCTGGTAGGGACCAGGGGCCCCTGCATAGTGCTGGCCAGAAAGGCAGTGACCCTCTGGCTGGCTGGCCACTCGCCCTCCTCTGTTTACCTCTTACTCAGTGAAAGACCCCCAGTGTCCCCAGAGCAGGCAGGCTGCACAGTGCAGCTCCACTGAGGACACCTTTCCTCAGGGCAGCAAGTCTTCTTTGCTTGGCCAAACACCAGTGAGGGGAGTGATAAGACTCTGCCACAGATACCATCATTTAAGCATGAACCCCTGAGCAAGAACTGTTACTTATACCGTGCCGGGTGGCTTCTGTCTACTGTGAAAAATTCTTAACTACTCAATATAAATTATTCCCTTAGTCTATAATTTCAAATTATGTTTGTGGTCATTTCTACCCTAAAATGCCAAGATATCTGGTGCTTAAGTAGAAAATTAATATTTAGTCATAGCAAAGCAGCCTTGAGAAGTAAAAAAAAAAAGGACATATTTAACTGACATGTACTCAGCTATGGCATCATTTCCAGGAAGCTAAATACAACATTCTAGCAGTCTGAAGAGATTCAAAGAGTCAGGGCGGAACTCCAGATAAATGCATTTCTTTTTGTTTTCTCATGGGCATTGTTGAGTCTCCCCTCCCGACTGGCACAGAGAGGGGGGCACACGTGTGCACATGCATCTGCTTAAACATGTTTGCTGTGGACACAGGCCCGACAGTGACCGAGTCAGAGGCTGCCCCTCGCGAGTGGAATCCCTGTCCTAACAGTGAGGCGGAGCTGAAGGTCCCGAGCTGGGAGCAGAGGGCAGGCCGTCAGCAGGCCTCGGTCTGCCAGCTCTCTGACCTCGCACTCCGGGGCTGTGCGTGACACACTTCTGCAGGCTGTGCACCTCCTCATTTGAGATACTCTGTCATAACACCCTGAACTGTCCTGAGACAGTTCTGAGACGAGCGACTAGATTCTGCTTGGCAGAACTCACAGAACTGCCCGGCAGCTCCACAAGTAGGGGTGTCACAGGCTGCTCCACAGCACCTGTTGATCTAAGCCTGCTTCAACCAGGGCCCCCCGGAGTGAGGGCAGCCAGCTCCAGCCTCCCAGGCCAGTAGCAGAACAGTCACACATGGGAAGCAGAAACCTTTTCTAAAACAGCAGAACCTGCAAAATGACAGGATGAGGGCAATCAGTGCCAGGGATGCTGGCACTGTGGTTCAGACGAATAAGTTTATTAATTCACACTTCTAGAGGCTGGGAGTACAAGAACAAGCTGTTATGAGCACTGCGAGGAAGAACCTGCCCCAGGCCTCTCCTGCAGAGCTTGGTAGTTGGCAGGCCATCGCTGGTCTCCCTGTCTGACAGACGCATTTCCTCAACATTTTCAATATCATCTGGTATTCCCTCCCCTGGGCATATCTATATCTAAAATTTCCTCTTGTATAAGGATGCTGAAATTGAATGAAAGCCCACTCTACCCAAGTATGACCTCATCTTAACTAATTATAACTGTAACAACCCTGTTTCCAGAGAAAGTTCCATCCTGAGATGCAGAGGAAAATGACTTCAACATATGAAGTGGGGGTGGGGAGACAGAATGCAGCCTATACAAGGCTCCATCACAGGAGTCACAGATGCAGGCTGCTGCCTCCTGGAACTGGGGCAAGGCTGGTCTTTGAGTCCGTTGTACTGTCAGGCCTCAGAACCACTTTAAATGGAAAGCATACTGCACAAATTACCTGTTCGTCCTTTTCCGTTTCCTCTCGAGCCAAGAATAAAATGCAAAATAAAATTTAAAAAATAAAAATAAAATAGTCTATGAGGCCCTTGTGTGCTCTGGCACATGCAGGCTTTCACCAAGGCTCCCTCCAGCCCTCTCTGTAAAGAACTTTTATGGTACAGTCACAGCCACGTTTGGTGTCTTCTTGGAACTGTCCACAGTTCAATACAACACTGTGTATGTCTGTTTGTTGAGTGTCTTATTCCAGAAGAACTGAAGTAAATCTCTGACCTTTTATGTCCTATTCACTACTGTGTTCCCATGAACTGATTCACCATCTGACACATAGCGAGGGCTTAACGACATTTACTAGGTCAATAAACACTGTTAGGATGTGAGTCACTCTTGACTTCTCCCACTCCCCATGGCTACATGCGCTCAGGTATGTTCTGGAAGGGCTATGCCTCCCATCTACTCCCTCCTGGATGGTCCACTACCACAGTTCAGATTGAGAACTCACCAATTCTCACCCAGAAATGTCACGCTTCGTGTGAGTCTCTTGCTACCCTCGACTCTCAGGCTCAACAAAGCTGCCAGAGGCATTTCTCCAAAAGATGCGTCATCCTCAAGACCCGTCACTGCACCTTGGCCCCTGCAGCAAGGCCTCTGCGTGGACACCTGTGCTTTCTAGCCCCATCTGCAGTGCTGATGCGCACTCTGATCAGAGACAGCCACGTCTGACTCTGCCTCTGAAGCATGGGAAGGGAGAGAGGCTTATGGGAAGTCCTAACCCAACTGCCCAACCTCCAAGAATGGGTTTCTTTATGCAGCAGGAAGATCTTTCCAGAGGCATATGCTAGAGTTGTGGTGTGAAGAGTGAGTTGTGACACACCCAACTGAAGGAAAAAAGTTCAAGACACAAAGGAAAACAAGCTATTTGTACATTTGAAGAATGCTAACAAAGTTCTGCTACATAACATGGTAACAAGTCCCAAGACAGCAAGAGAACAAATAAAAGCACGGATACAATCTAAATTTAAAATTCATTTCCTTCTCATTTAAGGTACACCCATTATGGAGCACACACCCACTCCCTTGTGCCTGTAGAGATGGAGGTTGATGGGGTGTCCTACCATCTTCCAGACAGATGATCTTTGGAATATGGCATGAACTTCCTGGGTCTTAACTCCATTTACCATAAGTTTGGGTGATAATTGCAATGTCCTCCTAGTTTAATGTCGTAATTAACTTCTTGAAATACTAGGCTTTTCCTCTCTGTGCTTCATGGCCACCACCATATACTCCACCGTGAAGCATGCAGCCATAGGCTCAAATTTATGGGTCCACAGACTGAAACCTCTGAAACATGAACCAAAATAAACCTTCTGTCTTTTACACTGATTAGTCGTAGGTGTGTTTTCTCCAGTAATGAGCTAAACTAGAGAGACCCTGAGTATGTGTCAGCTCATACTAGAGGGCAAAAGCTGTCTACTAACAAGGAAACTGGCTTAAAGCCATGCCAGTGTATATGTATGCAGAGCGTGTTTGTGTTCACATATAAGGACACCCTAGGAGGTATGCGTGTGAGGGGCGGGAGGTAAAGATGATCTTTCATGCCTTGGATTGGAATATGTTAGGTTTCTGGACTAGATTCTAGAAGGAGGCGAGCGGTCCGAGTGGCCTTGACCCAAGACTCATCCCACTGGTGCTCCTGCTACAGATTCACAGAATCTCAGGTTCAGAAAGCCTTTCAATGTCATCTTCTTTCTTCAAGATTATTATTATGTTGCAGAGATCACTCCTACATACCTGTGTGATTCCTCTAGCATATCCTATTAATCTACAGAGTAAAATGCATATTTAAAATACTATTATAATTATTACTATATTGATATTGGTGTTAGCATATAAATGCCTCCCCTTTGGGGATGAACCACGTCTTGAACACATAAGCTTTAAAAGTATAAATATTCTTTTTCTCATTTATTGCAAGAACAGCCAGGATGAGGGTCCATGACTATAATCCCAGTGCTCTGGGAGGTTACAGCAGAAGAGCCCGAGTCTAACCCCCAGCCTGGGCGACTTAGAGTACAGTCTCCGAATAAAGAGACAGAAAAGGACTGGAGATGTAGTTCAGTGCAATGGCCCTGGGTTCAACCTCTAGTACAGCAAAAATAAAAATATAAAATATAAATATAAATAAGTAAAAGAGTTAAAAGAGAACATTAAAATGAGCCAAGTGTGGTGGTGCATGCCTATAATCTCTGCTACTCAGAAGTCTGAGATGGGAGGATTTCGAGTTCAAGTCTAGTTTGAGCAGTTTAGGAAAACCTTGTCTCTAAATGAAAATGTAAAAGGATATATGCACACAAAATGAAAATATAAAAAAGGATGTATATATACAATTCTTGTAGACAACTGAAAATGGGAAATGCTGTATCTTTTAATACAAATATTTCTAGAGAAATTTATAAATAACTTATTTTACTTCAAAGCTACATATTTTTAGGGAAAAACTGAAAACACTGAATTCTAGAAAACTCTTTTTTTCTTCAATAACTTATAGGCAGTTAGGAAGGTTCTCAAAGCAAGAGATGAATGTGTTTGGGTTTTCCTTGTGCTCCCATTTATCTTCTTGCATATTTAGAATCTGATCTTTTTCTATCTTACTTTATTTTATTTTATTTTATTTTATTTTTTGAAGACAGAGTCTCGCTTTGTAGTTCAGGCCGGCCCTGAGCTCACTATATAGCCCAGGCAAGTCTTGAACTCAGCAATCCTCCTGCCTCTGCCTTCAGAGTGCTGGGATGATAGGCATGAGCCACCAAGTTTGGCATTTGGGTATGTAGCACTGATCGCCAGTGGGTGTGAATCACCATGCCCAGTATTGGTGTATGTGGTTACCAGGGATCAAACCAGAGACCTTGCGCTTGCTAGGCAGATGCTGGAACCACTGAGCTAAATCTCTGGCCTAGAAATGCAATTTCTGACAAGTTTTGATTTTCTTGAATCTAGATGCCTTCAGAAAAATTGTACAAAGCCAACAATCACCCTGCACTACCAACCTTTGTGGAATGGACTTTATATTCCACAGTTCTCCTGCACTGGGAAACGGTTGCTTGATATTTGTCAAAGTTACATTCTTGTTACTGGGACCAAAATATCCAATGCCCAAGACTTCAAGGAGGAAAGCATATTTTGGCTCACAGTTTCAGTCCATAGCTAGCGCCAACAGAGAAACAGGAAGGAAGGGGACATGTTGGAGGAAAAGGTGCTCATTTCCTGGCAACGAGAGATGAGAGGGAAGAGAAGAGTCAGGGACAGCAATGCACAGCCTTCCAGCTCATGCCTCCTACGAGCACCTCCATCCAGGCCACATGACTCACCAGCACATTTAGCCTCTGAACTCCTCCATGGCGAGTCCACTGAGGAGCATGCTATTCTCTACCTCCTGAGAATTTGGGAGGATATTTCAAATCTAAACCATAAGAACATCATCTCTTAAAGCTTCATCCATAAGTAGAATGAAACAGAAATGAGGTTGGTAGATCTTCCTCCTACCACTCCTGTACCTGCATAACATTCTACAAGTTTGAAATACATAGGTTATACATCATATAATGAACCACATACTGCTGATGTTATACCTGGAGGCCCATTAATTTTTGAGCAATAAACATTTTAGCCCCATCATGCTTACTCACTATGTGTCTTATATTTCTCCACATGAATTTATACCAACATAAACCTATGTTCTTTAGAAGCAAACAGAAGAAGCCAAGCAGACCTACATATGATTTCAAAGACATGATATTCTGGAAAAGGAAAAGCTATGGAAAGAGTAAAAAAATCAACTATTGCCAGGGGCTATGGGAGGCAGGGATGGACACGCAGAGCAGAGAGACTTCGGTCAGGGAAGTCACACTGTGGCATGCTATGACTGAGGACACATGTCCTTTTACGTTTCTCCAATACACAGACTGTATGATGGCAAGAGCAAATTCTAATGTAAACCGTGAACTTCGGGTGGTGACGTATAGAGACAGGTTTACTGATCCTAGCAAACATACCTCATCAGTGCAAAGATGCTAACAGATGGGGAAAATGTGTGTGCATGCTGTGTACACAAGGAAGGGACAGCAGGTGGAAATTCTCTGTACTTTTTGCCCCAATTTTGAAACTCCCTATAAAATGATACCGATTAGTTGAATTATTAAGGAAAAGCAATACCAGCACTAATTTCCACCTCAAGTGCTTAGCTAAAGCACTAGCTCACCGGTCCATACAGCTGCCATGCACCTGGTGAGCTGGGCCGGGCTCCAGCATGTCACCAGGGCAGAGGTCATCCTGAGAATCATTCTGGGGTCCGATGAGATTCGGCTAGCTTGACAAAAGAGCAGCAAGCAATGAATACATTCTCTGCTAGGATCTCTTAAGGACTAGATGAGGCTGACAGCACAGAATTAGTACAGAAGCATTTTTTTTTCAAAAGACTGCAAAGTGGATATTTTCAAAAACCATCTCACAAGCCCCCCTGCACATTGTTTGTGTCATCCTGAAGCAATCCATGGAGGATTCAGTGGACAGCTCCACACAGTCGGATATGTCATGAAGACAAGAACAGCAGGTGCTATGAACGTTTCTGTAAAAGAATATCCTCCTGGCCCCGTCCAACCCATGCCTAACATTCTCATACCTAAAAACAGTGCAAAGAACTGATGCTAAACAAAATAAAATCAATCTATGGCACATGGATTGAAAAGAAACTTTATTTAGCAAGAAGAAAGTCTAAAGCTGAATCTTCAGAATTAAAGATGTCCATAAGAAGTCACAATAGGGCCCAGGGAAGATGAAGATGTAGTCACTGTTTTCCTAATTTATTGATCTTTTATTGATTTCTTGGGAAAAATATAACAGTATGAGACATTAGTTTAATGTCTTAATGCAAAACCCTGTAAAAATCATCTCATGAAACTACACACATCTCTAGAAGAGGCTTGTTCCTGTAATCTTCACATGACTATTCTTTTTAATGTTCTTCTGTTTTTGCTCCTATTTTTCATAGCTGACTTAATTCCAGTGACCATGTATAGTCAATTTTCTACTTGAAGTATTTTTCCATTGTTATAAGGTCCAAGTTTCATTTTCAAGCAGTTGTATCCCTTCAAACTGTGTCACTTGGCTGCACAGGTAGAGTGAATATGAAACAGCAAGGGAAAAGACACAACAAAGAAAAACTGCTCAGGTGATGGTGACCAGAAAGCAGAGCAGGGAAACAGCACCACAGTGGAAGGGGCCAGGGACCAGACACAGATCCCAAAGTCACTCCTCGTGGCCCACCCAGAAGTGCACTTTACTGACCCCCTAGATAGCTCCCAAGCTGATCAAGTTGAGAGTTGAGCTTAACCATCAGTTACCATGCAGTTGTTTAGGGTGGTTATTTTTAACTTCAAGTGTGAAAGGAGAGTTGACTTGAGATCTCCTGGGGGAAGTACTTGCATGTATCTCAACAGGAGTGGTGTTCACACTCCTCAAAGGCCAGGATCCAAGCAAACAAAGCTACGGATGAAGCCTCAGTCTCCACCAGAGCTTCAAGGCCTGGGCCGTGCAAGTCCAAGGCACGTGCCGGTGTGCCAAGCACCCAAAGACTCCTTCGCACTGCTCTCCGTAGCCACCAATCCAATCGCACACACTTTCCTCCCGTTCCTCACAGAGGGACCTGCTCGCACTGTCCCCCAGGCTAAGTCCACTCTGAGTCAATTTCCACACTGAGACGGCCTCCGTGGAGGAGCCTGCTCTCTTCCCGTAGACTCTCCCCGAATGTCCCCAGCCTTTTCCTCATGCCCTGTGGGTGACTGCCACTTCCTTGGCATCCTCCATGGCCACCTGGGCCTTCCACCCAGAATTTCCCAACATGCCAGCAACTACGCTGAACACTGATCACAAAGAGGACCTGAAAGTTTCAGGAGTTCAGCAAAAGCCCTGGACAGACAAATGAGAGAAACTTTTGCTAAAAATAGTCTGATAACCATACATCTACACAGGTATTTTCCTTTTGTGTTAGACATCAGTGTTAGACATGAAATGCTGAGTAAAATGTTGCAGAACAGATGTAATCAAATAAAACTCTAAAATGAAAACAATTTAGAAATGATTACTCTCTATGTAGTCAACTGAATAATTACTTCTCAAGGAAAACAATGAGTCAATTTGACTCTAACCCATGAGCTGTCTGCAGCCTACAGGTTGTGTGATGTTATTCTTTTCTGTCAGTTTCACCTCTGTGTTCTACAGTATCAACAGCTTCAAGACTGTGGGGTTTATTGGTGGTGGCTTTGGAGACACTCACCCTGTGGGCTAGCACATGCCATGCACACACTCTGCGCCTGAGAGAGACCCCCAACCTTGAGACACTCACTCTGTGGTCTAGCACATGCCACGCACACACTCTGCGCCTGAGAGAGACCCCCAACCTTGAGACACTCACTCTGTGGTCTAGCACATGCCATGCACACACTCTGCGCCTGAGAGAGACCCCCAACCTTGAGACACTCACCCTGTGGGCTAGCACATGCCACGCACACACTCTGCGCCTGAGAGAGACCCCCAACCTTGAGACACTCAC
>PVIC010026007.1:0-16740 GCA_004025085.1 Thryonomys swinderianus
TGTGGGACTGGTCTATGGCTCACTCCGGACTTTCCTGGTCCCCTCTGACATTCGGTCATTGATCTAAGACTTCTCGAAGCTTCACAGGTTTCCTCTGCTGGAGCGTCAGCTTGTTGAGGGTAAAGGTGTATTTTGGCTTCAGTGCTTTCAGCTCCTGGCTTCCGGGGTCTGTGACAAGGCAGACACTACAGCACGGTGCATGTGGAGACTGAAACATTTACTTTATGGCCAAGAAGCAAGAGAAGAGGAAAGGGCTCCCTGTCCCCTTCCAAAGCACGCCGCCATGACGTGAAGACCACCCACAAGCCCCAGCCCGGCATGCCTGTCTCCTCCAACACCACCATGGTGGGGCATGACTTCACCACCTGGGCCCTCGGGGATGGTGAAGATGCAAACTGCCCCCCTCATGTGGGATGAGAAGGGGTTTCCAAGCTCCGGGCAGCCAGAGTCCAGGGAACCACCCAGCAGTCACCACAGTGTAGACTGTGATGGAGCAGGACACGCCTCTCCACCTTCTTGTCTACGGCTCTGCTTCCTTCTCCTCCCTGCTTTATCCTTTCTCCAGTTTTTATTTAACCACAAAATTCAAACCACTGTATTCGCACTTGAGCCAAGTTATAACGAAATGCTTCGTCTTTCCTTCTAAAAGACCTTCGAGTTACAAGGGGCAGCAGGCAGTAAGTTTTCCCTTGATTCTGAGGTCAGGATGTCCAGCCTGGAATGCCCACCGTTGACTGGCACAGAGCTTAAATGAAAGAATAGGGACCGGCCTTGAAGCTCAGAGCTGGCAGGCAGCCAACTGCTTGGAAATCTGCACCCTGTGTACCCCATTAAACACTTCCTAAGGAGCACCGAGCTGGCAGGAAATGCATCCTGAAGCATCTGCCTCCTTCAGATGGGTACCTTCCCACTTCAGGCCCCCGGTGGCGACCTGTGTCTCCTGAAACCAAGTATTGATGGATTAGGTGAGGACTTCGAAACAGATACCCGTGTCTGCATGGGCTTATGTCTCTGCACCCTTCTGAAATACATTTTAGAATTTTTTGTGGGAGCTGTTTAGATATGTGATTAGTATAAAAAAGAATTATATCTAGTTAATATCCACACAAGTTTGGAACTATGCAAACACCTGTCATATCTTTAGCACAATCAAGACAGGAGGCACAACCGATTCCTCCCGTGGTTTACTTTGTGAGTTTTGTTTTTAATTTGTACACGTGTGGTTAGAGCACTTAACATGAATTTGAACTACACAAAATCATACTCCTAGCTCCCTCTCCTACCTCAGGTCTCCAGGACTGAGCCATCTCCCAGAACTGAAACTTGAAACATACACACTTTTATTGTATCTGCCATGATGCTAACCCAGTGGAAAAAAACTTAGCAGATTCCCAATTCACAGCTACTGGCTATCTTATGGATAGTGATTAGCAGTATTCTTAATTATATCTGGTCTTCGTTAAACAATCTTAATTTAAATAGATATATATAAATCTATAGATAGATGATAGATAGACAGACAGATAGATAGATATGACCACATGCCAGAAACCTATACCTAATTGCTAGGAAAACATATATTGAGAAGGTTGTGCCATCAGCCTTGAATTTACCATCATAAACATATAAAAAAGAGCATCCGTTTGTTCGTGTCAGCAGCAGCTTAACTTTCCAGTGTAGTCTATTCTGCCAGGCTGAGAAATCATCTGAATTTTGCAGAGTTCAAGGCCTCGCGATTGGTCAAGGGCTCAACAAACATTTAAATGAAGTAGAAACTTAAATGGAGCAACACGATTGTGGAAATCCTTTTAAATTAGTCACGGAGGGCTGTTTTTAAAGATTGGATTTGTCATTGAGAAGAAAACGCCTACAATTTTGAATTTTAATTGAGGTTCACTAGAGGGGAGAACAACTTGTGACCCACTTGCCTTTGAAAGCCTCCAGCCCCGTAGCTGTGTTATTTTAGGTTTTCTAATCACCAGCCGTCCCGACGAGGAGCGACCAAATCAGCAGATGCAGGCGCCACGGCAGGTAACTGGCTGACGCTCAGAAACGCACAGCCAGTTTCCTCGCTGTCCTTGGGAGAGTCAGCTTGACTACAGTGTGGCCTAGTTTTCCCTGTCTTCATCCCAAGATTATCCTCTGTAGTCTGAATGTTGAACATTCAAAGGTCTGTGTGCTAAACGTCAGGTCCCTAGGGTGGGTATCATGGGCAGCGGTGGGACTAGGGAGAAATGGGCCTAGTGGGGCCCCTAGGTCACTGGGGGGACACCTTTGAAGGGCGCTATGGGGCCCAAACACCTTCCCCTTCGTCCCTCTCGTCCCTGACCGTGGGGTGCACGTTAGCTCTGCCATGTGCGCACTTAGAGCTAATCCTGCTGTGCCACAGGCTGGACAACTGAATGGGTGCTGGAACTTCACCTGTGAGCCAAAGTAAACCTTTTCTCTTTATGAGTTGAATTACTCTGATACTGTGTTACAGTGACAGAAAACTATCATATCATCATCATCTTGACTCCTTTTTTTTTTTTTTTGAGACAGGGTCTCGCGTTGTAGTTCAGGCTGGCCCTGAGCTCACTATGGTGCCCAGGCAAGCCGCCGCGAACTCAGCAATCCTCCTGTCTCTGCCTCCCGAGTGCTGGGATGACAGGAGTGAGCCACCACATCCGGCACTGTTTTGTTTTGTTTTGTTTTTTGAAACAGGATCTCGCTTTGTAGTTCAGGCTGGCCCTGAGCTCACTATATTGAGATCAAGTTGTAGTCCTGACAGTTTCACAACCAAAAGGGCAATGAAGTGGAGGTAATAAAGCTTCAAAGGAGAAAACAGGAGAAGTATTTGGAAAGGATGAGCTATCAGACTTTTCCATACCGGTGAGGTTATATCTCCATAAGAATAGACATAGGAGTTAAAGGCACAGGATGACTGAGAGGTTAAAGGAGCAAATCTTACCTAGTGGAAGTCACCAGAGGTCATCGAAGAGGAAGAATCAAAATTTACTTGCAAAAAGACAGTTAAGAAAATCAGAGTCAATTTACAATGCAAAGCTGATTCCTCTCAAAAGCTTGTCCTTTCCAAGTGATTTCTCCTGCAGAAAATATTTTGATGGATTAAACAACTTCCTTTTAAATATGCACAAAACCAAATCTGCTCATGTATTTTTCAGAATGTTTTAAATTCTTGCATTAAAGAAGTAAAGGGATGATGACTGGGAGGGGCAGATGTGTTCAATTACTTCATTCTGTCTCAGAAACATTAAAAAGATGATTAAGTTCTATAAAATAAAACATTCAGGGTTTCTAATGATTTTATTCTATTCATGTTTTCCAAATACAGTAAATGCTAGTTTATGGGGTATTCCATCAAATAGATGCCTATTTACTGGTAGTTTACTGACTCTGTAATACTCAGAGCAACCAAAACAAAACAAAATAAAACATAAATTTCACAACTTGCCTTGTTATGAGCATTGATATTCATAACTAGAATGGATAGAGGGCCAGCTTCTTTATAGGCCAAGTGGTGAGTGTTTTCTCTTGGTCTCTGATTTACTTAAACTTGATTGCGTGGGTCTTACCAGAACATTCATCCAAATAAAAACAACTAATTCCTTAAGTCAGTAAATCTGACAGAAAAGTAATGCAACCAATACCTTCTTCCGATGAGAGATTTGGGGTGTCAGACCACAGAAACGTCTTCAGTCTGTGACTGTCCCTCAGGCTGACTTCTCTGCTTTGAAGACGTGATCTTCTCCCTGTGAATCAACACATCCACAGCCTTGCCATGTCTCCCGCTCGTAGTCCAATCAGCTCCATTCTTCACAGTTCACAAAGATAAACTACATGTGTGAAGCATCGTTTAATTCATTTTTTACTCTTCTATACAGATAAGTTTTTTTCTTTTCATTGTTAAAGAAAGAGGCCACATGCCTGGACATAGCAAATAATCACCAAACTGAAAACTAGTGGTTGTTCACATAGGATCTTCTGTCTAATGTCTCATCTGGAGATATTTGAAAGTTAGTCATTTATATAGAGGATAAAAGTTCATGTATCTGTCACAATGCCTTCACTTTGAACTATGAAGATACACAAACAAAATCACAACTTATGGCAATGCTTGTAGTGCTTCCTCCTTTGCGGAAGAGGAAGACCAGAGATGGGCAGATGCAGATCTGGTTGGGTAACGACACAGTGAGTGTGGGAATTCTCCTCGGTGGCTGATGGTGATCCCTAAAGATGGCAGCCCCCAGTGCCTTCCATAGTGAATTCTAGAGTCTACAGTTTCAAGATCACCTGGAATCTCTCCAGACAAGACTTTCAGCCTGAACTCTAGATGTGTACACAAAATATCAGACAACCCCACTTTGAGTAGAGTTAACATCCCATTGACTAAAATAACTTTACTGAAACTCTCTGGCACAATTTTGAGTAGCATTGCTGCACTGATCACTAATTTTTTTTTTTTTTTTTGAGGCAGAGTCTCACTTTGTAGTTCAGTTTGGCACTGAGCTCACTATGTAGCCCAGGCAAGCCTCGAACTCAGCAATCCTCCTGCCTCTGCCTCCCGAGTGCTGGGACGACAGGTGTGAGCCACCACCCCCAGCATTGTGGTATGTGGTACTGATTGCTGGGGGGCGTGAGTCACCATGCCCAACATTGTGGTATGTGGTTAACTGGGATTGAACCAGGGACCTTGTGCTTGCCAGGCAGGCACTGGAACCACTGAGTTAAATCCCTGGCCCAACTGATCACGGTGTTAACCTGGTGCTCTAAAGCAAACAGAAGAAAGTAACTGACCGCACATACAGTCGTATCGGAGGAAGGGGTGACGGGAGAAAGAAAGTAAAGGGCTGGCACTAGACAGCGGGCTCAGGCGGGTGCTGCGAAAGTCTCTGGTCTAGAACTTGAGCAGTGAGTCAGCCTTGGTGAAGGGAAGACGATTGGGGAAGACGATTAATCAGAGAGAAGAAGAAATGTGGAGCTTATGGGGTAAGGGTAAGTGTGCCCTGTTTTATATCTGTATTCCCTTTATGCCACCTCTGCATCTAGAGCTTTAATGCAATGGTTAGTCAGCTCTTGCCAAGATTAACATCTCACCAAGCTCGTATCCCTGTCTCTGGGTCCAGCCCCTTCTGGTCCAAATCAGCCTCTTCTGCTGGAGCGATTCTTCCCAAATGCCAGTCTGACTACGTTGCTTTCCTGTTTCAAATCATGCCGTGCATCCCCAGTGACTTCAGCACAGAATCAAAATTCAGCACAGCTCACGGCCTGGCCTGTATGTTTCCATCATGCTCAGTAACGGGTTCGGATAATGTAATTATCACACAGCATTGCGAGCATCAGTTCATTTATTTATCTACCCCAGGAATATTTGAATAACTGGAAGGCAGAGATCTTTTGTCTCTCAACCCACAGTACCTACAAAATGCCCACCAATATATGATATTATATGTTTAGAAAATATATATTGAAGTGTTTTATACCCACATAAGAATTATAGAAAATTGAGAAAGGAACCCTTCTCTGTTGGTGGGATTGTAGACTTGTGCAGCCATTGTGGAGATCAGTGTGGAGATTCGTCAGAAAACTAGGCTTAGAGACCCCACTTGACCCTGCTATTCCCCAGCTAGGAATATACTAAAAGGAATTAAAAGAATCATGCCATAAAGACATATGTGCACCCATGTTCTTAGCAGCTCAGTTTGTGATAGCTCAATCTTGGAAACAACCCAGTTGCCCATCAACTGGAGACTGGATAAAGAAGATGTGGGGGTTTTTGTTTGTTTGTTTGTTTGTTTGTTTTATAAAATGAGTATTACTCTTCCATAAAGAAGAACAAGTTTCAGTCATTTATGTGCAAATGGACACACCTTGAGGACACACTAATAAGTGAAATAAATAGTTCGCAGATATGTAAATACTATATCTTCTCTCTGGTATGATAACCTGTAGATGTACATGAGTTCTAGAATGTATGATAGATTTTGTGAAATGCTAAATAGTCAAAGGAAATGTGGTAGAGGAAAGTAATGAGGGGAAAGAATAAATATGATTTAAAAAGAAAAAGAAAGAACATGTATATAGGGGGTGGGGTTGTGGGATGGGTAGGGATATGGGTAAAAATGAGAATTAACTCATGTCATATACTGGTACAAATTCCCCAATGTTGAATGTGATTGTGAGCTGTATATAAAATGTACCAATAAGGAATTCAATTTAAAAAAAAGAATTATAGAAAATAGATATTTCATACAAATAATAACATTGAAAAGGGAATTTTGGAAAGTCTGCAAAATTAAAATGGGCCCGGAGTCATATGTACCTAGGTAACAGTCTACTGGGTGACTAAGACCAATTAATTTGAGCAAAAGCACTTCGTTTCTCTGAATCCGTTTTCTTATCTTAGAATAGCTACACTAGTACCGCGCAGCTGTGCAGATTACAGCTAGGCTCAGCGCCGCACGCCTGCGCGCCCCGCGGGGGGCCCGGCTGGAGCAAGAGGGTTAGGTGCGCGAGCCTCCCGAGGCAATGTGGAGACGGGGAGGACCCTACGGGATGGGGGAATCAGGGGGGAGGAGAAGGGAAGGAAAACCGTCAAGATGTGAGATGTACCGATTCCCCCAGCAAATGCATTGATTACGTAGCACAGCCGTACACTAGCAAAAAACGGATGTCATTTTTTTAAAGGCTACATAGCTCAGTGTGACGCCCCTGTGTCCATGACAGAGGGACAAAGCCAGAGACAGAGGCAGCAGACAGAGGCAGAGGCGGAGACACAGAGAATAATATAGCAAGATAAGGCTTTCAGCGCAGGTATTATTCTGCTGTTTCCTTAGAATGTCAATCTGATTTGTAGGGAACCTAATGCTGGTAACAAAATACTGCAAGCCGGGCTGGTGCTCTGGGATCTCCTTCTGGGGCTCGGTGTCCAAGGGCCCTGAGGGAAAATCACAAAATAAAGATGGCAGCATCTTGGACTCCAGCTGAGGACAGTGACCGGTCTCCTCAGGGGTCAACGGCTGTGTCCCGGGAGGGAAGCTGCGTTTCAGCCCAGGGAAGACTGTGGTTCTGACTTCTCTCTCGCCAGGGGTTCTGAGCCTCCCCGGCTGAGTCGAGGCCCCGCTCCTGGCCCTGTGCCCACGCCTGCCTTACAGGCTGACACCCTGACCGCGAGGCGCTCTTGTTTCTCTTTCTTCTCTACCTGCTCACTAACTCTCAAGCATCTTTTCCCAAAAGCTATCAAACTGTCCTGTCCTATAAATAAGACTTAGTCCAAAACTCAGTTTTATGAACCTAGTTTCACTTGCATGGATTCTCGCTTAGCTTCCAACCCTTCAGTGTTACTGAATATAAATTCCGTTGCTGGGATCCTCATGTGAGAGCTTTACAACCTTAAGGAGGGCGAGAAACTTCTTAGACAGCCGTGTTTAGCAGAGACCTTACCCACCCCCCCTATGGCCAATGCAGCACTAATTCTGCAATCGTTTTGCAATACATGAATGTTTTCATTCAGAGATTAAGTTGTTCTGAACGACTCACTCCTAATGGATAACTGAAGCTAAATATTTTCAACTTTCCACGACACCAATTCCTTTTCTGAATATGACGTGCCCCCCAGATAGTGACATTAAATCTGAAATTCTGGGTTTTATTTGTCCTGAGTTTGTAATGGACATTAAACCTTTTCTGATAGGATCAGAATGCCTGTTGTACATCTGCATTCTGTTAAAAGGAAAGGAAAAGAGATTATAAAAATAGTGCTAAAGTTTTTCCCTAAGTACATTTTCTGTCTTTTTTATGAGCCACAATATGAAGGAGAATAATGTGACTAACGAATTTCTACCTGTTTGCTCATAAAGATTTATATGCCAAGCTCTGTGCTATTACTGACCAATCAAATTGCTCAGCTACTCCTACCCATTTTATAAGTTAATAACATCCTCCCTGCAATGATGGCACAGAGATAAAAACTGATTTATGAAGAAGGTTGGTTTTTAATGCCAGTCATTCAGCTGTTCACCTGGTATACTTGGTCGGGGTGGTGAGAGGTGCAGTGGACTCCACGGAGAATCTCAGACAACCCAGCCCTTCTGCAGTGAGCTTGCTGTGCGGCTGTATTTCTGCCCTCCCTGCCAGAAGCTCACTACATCCACAGTAAATGTGACGGAGAGGAGCCTTCCAGGGTCAGCGAGGACCTCCGCTTCAGGACATCCTCTTGATACCTCTAGGTTTATGCTTTGAAAGTGAGGGTTTTATGTATACATTGTGTTTTCTTAATCAGATGAGCTAAAGCACTTTTCAAATCTGAAATACAACACAAATGCAGCCATTGTAATGATCAGTCTCTTAAAATGTGAGGAAGAGGAGGAGACAGAAGGAAAATGTGTGACAAGTGCCTGTGTTCTTGTGTTCTCTGCAGCTGAGCAGAAAAATAAACATACAATAAAACCGCCACTCAAATAGAAATACACTTCAGGAAGACATCGAAAGCAGTATGCTTCTAGGTGAAATTGTGCACTCGCTTCTGGTTTCTGACCTTGAACAACTAAAAGCAGTAGGTTGAACCCGTGGAGCAAAATAAGAGAATGTGAAAGGCGTCTCAGTGGATCGTCTTCCTGTGCTGAACAAGAAGTCCTATAGGTCTCTGGTTTCCAAGAGCAGAGCCACTAATGAGGCAACGCTCCCCAGGTACCTGCCTTGCATCTAGAAATAGAGGGTAAGGAGCAGGCCTCGCAGTCTCCCAGAGTCAAGAGCGCTGACGCTGGGCTTGGGGCTGACGCTGTGAGCTCTACGGACAAGATATCACAGAGGGACCCTGGAAAGAAACTCGGATGCACAGCAGAGTTCCCGAAAGGCTCACACCTCATGACGAGGGAAGAACTAGTTCTAGAGTAAAAGCTACTTGAGGCTGGCACGAGCAAATATTTGCAAAAATGTTCCAAAGAATCCAGCTGATTGATTTTCAATACATTAGTTTCATGATGAAATGACCGACTTTCAACGCTCTTCAAAGGAAACTAACAGAACCCAGAATGTCACTAGGTGACGTTCACAGCATCTCACACAAAGTATAAGAGAATTAGATAGGCAAGGAGGGCTCGGAGGTGGCTCAGATCTGAGGAAAACTCGGTGGAAAGAAACAAGGCCAGAAATTTCAAAATAAAATTTACAAAGAGACATTTTTTTAAATCAATGAAAACTATATTCGAGGGTTTCAAATCACAAAGAGTGAGAGAAGTAAAAATTGCTTTAAAATTGTATTTTGGAGCTGAGATTATATTTAAAATTCTTGAACTTACTAGAGAAGATTAATAGTTGATTAGAAGTAACAGAAGAAAAATATCAGTAATCTTGAAAACACCATCATCACCACCGTTGAAACAGAACCGCGGAGACAGCTGATGAAAACGAGCGAACGCAGGTACGAGGGACAAAGACGGAAGTGCGCAGAAACTCCACGGTCTGTGGCTCCCGTCTCTGTGGTAGTGATTTGGGTGCCCCATTTCCCTAGCTGCAATGCCGACCGACCTGTAGATACAGCGAGATTCTCCTCAAACCCCAGCCAGAGCTCTTGCAGAATCTTATGAGCTGTTCATGAAAGGTATGTGGCTGTGGAAAAGCCAAAATGATTTCGCAGAAAAAGACAGTGGGCGACTCGGACCTGGTCTACAGGCTCACTGTGATCGGTGGTGTGTAACAGGCACCGAGGCTGGACGCGTAGATCAGTAAGACAGGAGAAAGGCCAGAAACAGGGCGGCGCAAGCGGTCGCTCATTTTAAACAAAGGTACCGAGTTCATCAATTAATAGATAAGGAGGGAAAGGAATTCCAGGAGGGACCCACAGCCCGCAGGACACACGGCTGTGCCCACCCTGAGGAAGGGTGAGGAGAGAGGTGTGTCCCACACACAGGGCCCTCCCGGTGGAGCAGGGGAGGGAGGTTTGTCTCAGACCGCCCCGCGAACTTCTCCACTACCTTCGATTCCAGCAGAGCACCAGGCTTAGGAAGCAACTCCGGAGCGGTGCGGGTTCCAGCAGCTGTCTGAATCGCACCGAATCGCTGCCTGTGAGCGGGCACTAGGTACACACGCACAGAGCCGTCTCCCGGGAAACTGTGAACAGGCGGAAGCCAGAGCTCGGTTAGACAGGGCCCCGCGGGCGGGCTCTGCGCGTCTGAGCCCTGGCGGTGCGTGGCCTCCGCCGCATCTTCTCTCAGGCCGCTCGACCACAGCTAGTGCGGGTCCCGTGCAGGGACCAGCGAGAAGTTGCTTTGGTCTTGTGATGTGGGGTCAAGTTCAAATATTATCTTTTAAAAAAAGGAGACATTATAAGGTGACGGCACCCACCTTGCATCCTGAGACAACGGAGGGGGCGCAGCTTGTGTTCTTCGGCTTGATCCATTTCAAAGCTGCCAGAAGCTGCCGGGCTGGGGCGTTGCTGACATAGGAGAAGAACGGTCAGGTGTGAGGTGTGATGGGGACCGCGCCGCGTGCGGGGTGAGACAGACACTGACTGACGATGAGGTGTCTGCCCGTTTGCTCACGCCATTAGCTCAGGCCGGAAGGCAGGAGGATGCTGAGGCCGCGGTTTGCAGGCCGCCAGGCGGGACGCGTTCTCTCTGGCTCTTGCACCATTCAGGACATCGACTGACTGCGTGAGGCCCAATCCACTGAGAAAGGCCTTCTGTTATATTCATTTTCCCAACCCAAATGTGAGCTGTGTCTAAAACCATCCTCACGGAAACACCCAGAATAATATCAGACCAAACAACTAGGCCCCTGCGGCCCGGTCAAGTTATCACACAGAATTATCTATCACAGATACATGGAGGGTATGGATCCCAACCAGGTATTCTGAAGAGAGTTAGATGATTGGACCCCTTAAGATTTCATTTAAAAATTCCAACCAGATGCATAGATTTTACAGCAGGGGGAAGAAAAGGAAAACTAAATGTTATTATTGCTGCATGCCTACACAAGAAGAGCTTCTCCTCTGGAAGTGATTTTCCAATTTTCACACCAAAGCCCAGGGAGGAAACAGCCCATGTTAACTGTAATTCCCAGCCCCTGACTGCGACCTGATAATCTCACGTGCAGCTGGTAAGTGAACTGAAGACACAGCTCACCCGTGAAGGGGAAGGGAAGATGGTTGTTTTATGGATGTTTAAACACCTACGGCCTCATTAAGCTCTTTCTTCATCTGCCTCCAAAATATAATCGCCCTTCACAGGTGAGAGGTCGTGTTTACCTCGGGGAAGGTCTCGGCCGTCTGTGCTGGTTTCCAGCGATGGCGTGAGGCTGCCTCCCTCGACCCGTGGGTTCTTTGGCTTTGCTTCTCTCTGATGATGGCCAAACTTCTGTCCCAAGAGCCCGTGCGATGGCCAGGGTCAGCCTGCTGCTGTCCAGCGACAGTCAAGTCCTCCCACCTGTGGTCTGGCCCTTCCGTGGGAGGCTGATTTGCAAAGATCTGTGATTTCTCACATTTTAGTCTTTCCAAACACACAGAAGAAACAACAATCAACAAACTTTTCCGGCTAATAATTCTCATTTATCAGTAATTTCCTCCTGCTAATGATACCAACTCATTAATAACCTTCTCTTCCCCATCCGTCCCTGGGCCTGCCCTCTGCCAGCTGTAGCTCTGTCTGTCCCTGGCGTGGAAGACCCGCAAGGTTTGAACCAGCCTCCGGCCCGGCTCTGGGAAGAAACGGGGGCCCAACGGACGGACTGTGCCTCAGCTCCGACATTTGATTGTCTCTCCGCTTTCCCAAGCCGCGGAGCCCATTCTGAAGTCAGCCTGCTGTCGTGCAGGCACAGTCATCGTGTGTCCTCATGCTAAAAATTTTTCAAAGATGTAGCCGTTTCTCTTGGGACAAAACCCAGCACGCTGTCCTGCCCTGCAGCGCCCGTGGGACCGAACCTCTCTCAGGATCTTGCCTCCTTCAACCCCTCGCTTTTCAGCTGCCTCCTCTTATAACTTTCCTCCCCCACCCTCCTTTAGCTCCCGCCAGTAATGCTAGATGTTGAGTCGTCTACAAGGCTTCCCAGGGGATCCTCTGCGACTCTTCAGACAGGGCCGTGCCCTGTGGTGCTCTAACCCAGCATGGCTGCGCTTAGTAAAGCCTGATTAGTAAAGATTTATCAATAATATATTCCTCTTAATAACTACTCAGGGGAGGGGCTGGCCCTCTCCCGAGCAGGAGGAGAAGGAAGCTCTGGCCCGGGCAGCCCCTGGGGGCAGAAAGCCAGAAAGACCCCTAACCGTCATGTGTCAACTTGAATGGACTAAGAGCTGCCTAGCAGAGGACAAAAGCACAGCTCTGGGCGGGTCTGTGGGTGATTGACATGAGACCAGCAAACAGAGGGAAAGACCCACCCTGGATGTGGTGGTTTCGACCAATGGGCTTATACCCCGGGTGGGATAAAAAGAAGGAAGAAGGGCGTGTGCCTGTTTTGCACACCTCAGTCTTCACTGCCACCTTTCGACATAAGTCACTATGGCTTTCTTCAGCCTCTAATGCAGATTTGCACCGGTGACCCCTAGTGAGCTCAGTGATTGGCCATTTCATGCTACTTAAGCCCTTTCAAAACTGAGATGCAGATAAATTATAATACTCCTTTTTTTGAGGTGTGCACTTTTTATTTTGTTAATTTGTGCGTATGTGTACACACTGGAGTGGAAACTAGGGCTTTGCGTGTGCGAAACATATGCTGTACCGTTCAACTGCACCACCAGCCTCTGGGTCCCAGTATTCCTAGATGAGAAAGCTGAGACTTAAAGAGGTTGATGCTACGTTCTCCAGATGATCCAGGACCAACGACAGAGCCTGCCCTGAACCCCAGAACCCGAAGCTTTGTTTTCCCTGCTCAGCGCCAATCTTCAGTTGGCAAACTCTCCTGTGCGTCATCTAAAAGACAAACACTGGTGGCTGAGTGTGTGCCACTCAAAGTGAACAACTCAGTGGCTTCTCTTTACACAGATGTATTTAGTTTGTCGTCACTACCACTAATTCCAGACCCAGCTCATCGCCCTAAAAGAAATCTCTCTGGTCTTCCCTATCCATCCACTGCATGGCCCCTGGAGCCAGCGGTCTCCTGGCTCTGTGGATTTGCCGATGCTGGAGATTTCACGCAAATGGCTTCCCATCATGTGTGATCTTCTGTGTTCAGGTTCTTGCTGTGGAAGTGAAGCTGAGGCAGCGTTGCCAGCGCCTGGCCGAATTGAGAGTGTGTCCCAACACACACTCACCACGCTCGGCCCGGAGCGGGAGACTTGGTGCTAAGTGCTGAGGCGAGGAAACACGCTCGGAAAACTAAGCAAGTCTTTAGGTGTCCGATGCACTGACCAGAGACTTCGGTGGCCTGGCTAGAGGACAGAACCTGGTCAAATCTGCAGAAAAGGAACTAAGCAAACATACAACAAAATAAGCACAGCAGCAACAGCAAGCCCCGGAGATCGGAAATATCTGATTTCCACCACTGTACGGTTGATTCTTTTAAAGATACTACTTTGAACGAGAAGGAATGAGGCATGTACAGAAACAGCAAGGCATGGCCGATTCCCAAGGTCAGCCAGCAAGGGGAGCTATGCTTTCCTAGGTCTTCCTCAGCACACACGTGACCTTCAGCATGCTCACGGTCCTGCTATGCATGTGTTCTCCATGGTCAGGAGCATGTCAGAGCACGTGAGAAGTCCAGCAGACATCTGAGTCTCCCGAGCTTCCTTCTGAGCTGATTCCTGTGCCTGCCATCCGTTTGGCTGGCACGCACTGCCTTGGGCAGCTGCAAAGTAAACACTTGCTTCTAAATGTCTCGGACAGATGCCCCTGGGAAAAGGCTTTCTGCACTAAGTAGGATCTAAATCATCCCCCAAGAAGAACAGCCATCCAGGGGCAGCAGTTCCCAAAACTAGAATGCATGTTAAATAAAGGCGATCTCTGTCCAGATTTTAAGGGGGAATTCAACCTCTTTTTATCCACTGGCCTTGTCTGTACCGCAGTGCCAGCAATCAGATTGCTAACATGCGGGTTGTGTTAGTTTTCTGTTACTGTGTCAAACTCTCGAAATGGTCACCATCTAAGAGAAAAGGGTTTTATTAATTTTTATTCTAGAGATTTATTTAGACAGAGTCATATTAGGCAGCCCTGATGGGCTTTGAACCTGTTATCTGAGGTACGGGGACTACAGACATAGATAGGCCTCTGCCCTCAGTTGGAACAGAAAAGCTTTCCTGTGTCTGAAGGTTTGGAAGGCTTCAGCACGCGTCCCGACGCTGCAGCTCGCATGCTCTGGGGCTTGCATCGGGTACCGCTTGCTGGCAGGGAGTGAGGGGAGGGGAAAAATTGCTTTGGCCCATAAGCAAGGGTGAGACAGAGGAGAGCGGGGTCCCCCGGCCCCTTCCAGAGCGTGCCTTTGCCGACCGGAAGACGTTCCGCTGGTCCCACGTTGGAGTTTGTGCTGCTGCCAATAGCACAAGACGGAGCCGGAGACCCCGCCCCGTGGCGCTTGGGCCAATAGCACAAGACGGAGCCTGAGACCCCGCCCCGTGGCGCTTGGGCCAATAGCACAAGACGGAGCCGGAGACCCCGCCCCATGGCGCCTGGGAGGAAAGGCCAGGCCCGAGGCGCGGCGGGCTGCTGCTCCCCACGGCGCCCCAGAGCTGGGTGCAGGACGTTGCACAGCAGCAAAGGCGTGTGGAGCTCACTGAGGCCGCCGAGACTGGCTGCTCGTCAGGAGTAAATTCGCCTCGGCTTCGCACAAGACTGACCACCGCGCAGGGCTCTGGAACGGCCGATTCTGATGCTCGGGGCTGTTTTCTCCTCGCTTTCATGGAGAAGAGAATTTTCAAGCAGCCCTGCCCCACCACTTCCGCTGCTTCCTTTCCTGTGCAGCTGTTTCAGAACCAATTCAAAGAAGAACCGGTAGTGAAATGGCATCATCACAAAATTCATAAAGTAACTATTTAAAACAATGTGTGGGAACCTCTAAAAGCAAAGACTAATTTTGTGTCTGTGGCTTAGGATCTTCCTTCCTTGCGAGGATGTGGTCTGAGTGTGGTCTGGACTGTGAAGTCCCTTCCCGTTCAGGACTGACCCCGGTAAAGCAGGTAATCGATAAACACGCATTCAGTCGACACGTGGAGAGAGGCGTGGAGGGCGGCGTCTCAGGAGTGACATCGGGGCGTCCTCCTGCCCTCCTGCCCTCCTGCCTTGTGTCTGTCCAGCGCCATCTCTTCGTTTCTGCGTGGGGCTCCTTAGGCGTCGTCACCTGCCCACCCCGTTCTCCGCTGCTCGAGGACCCCAGGCCCTGCCCCAACCAGGGCCCCCGGGTGAAGAGGGACCCAGTGCCGATCGTCCTCCCGCGAGCGCCTGCCCCGGTGCTCCAGCCGATCCTCCCTGGGTCCCCCGGAGCTTCCACAGGAAGTTTGTGCATCTTTCACAGGAAGCTGCGGGTGAGAGCACGTTTTTATGGCGAGGCTTCCAGCCTGATGAGGTTACACGGGCATTTCCTTTGTGGTTTATTTTTTGTCAGCCCGTTCGCAGCATGTAAGATTCCCATTCCTCGTGTGTGGAGTCAGCACGGATGTATCTTCATTCCTCTGTTCACCCCCCTCCCGTTTCCTGATTCCCTTCTAACGTGAGAAAGACCCATCCCCTACTTCCCACTCTCTATCTTTTGTTTTGCTCTTTCCTGAAACTCTGTTTCTCACACAAGAGAAACCGTGTGGGCTGAAGCTTGTCTCTATTGAGTTCATTCACATTATGGTCTCAAGGCGCCTCGGTTCCCCTGTGTTGCTCAAAGATCTCCTCCATCAGAGTACTACTCTCCTCTCCACGTCTTTAGGAAAAGCCTTGAGAAACAAGAACAGACTGTCCGCTCCTCGTGAGGGGGAACATTTTCCGTAGCACGACACGTCCTGGCCTCCAAGTGGCATCTCCTCATTTCCTGTCGCCACCCACTGAGCTGGCGGCTCACTGCCTTGACACACAGGAGCTACTGTCTGTCTGTCTTTCTCTCCCTTCCCCCACCCCCCTCCCTCCTTCTCTCCCTGTCTCCCTCAGCCTCTGTCACTCTGTCTCTCTCTCCCCAATCCTTATTCTCGTGACCACCTTGATCGCACTTTGCTCCTTTATTAACCCGAAGCCACAAATGTGCAGGGAGGGGTGATAGGCTTTGCAGGCAGAAACCACTATTGTCCAGCAATCCTAGCCGGGCCTGGCTCTCCGAGCGCAGAAAACCTGTCCGCGCATGAGCAGTCCATAAACGTGTCCCCAGATGGCTGGAATCTGCTTTATTTAACTTGCGATAGCCCTGGAGAGAAATGAGTGCCTTTCTCAGATCACCACATGAGACCTTAATGCCTGGAAAACGCGAGCCGCTTCCTCCAGCCCTCCTCCCCGCCGAAGACCAATGACATCGTCGCACGAGAAACTGCCCAGGCGGCTCCGAGCCAGAGTGGCTATTCGTGCATTCGCTCTGGCTGTTGCTGTGAGTGGCTTAATTCTAAATCTGCTGCTGCGAAAGCTGCCCAGGGTGGAATGGGCCCCGTGTCTGAAGCCATCGTGACCCAGGGCCTGTGGCTGCCCATTAAGTGCCCATTGAACTGCCTGAATTTATTTGCAAACATTTGTGTGCTTGCTTGCTTACTTCAAGATAGGGTCTGCAGCTTTCATCAGATTCTCAAAGGGGCCCAATATCCAAAAGAGGTTAAGAACTACTGGCTTAAATAATTTAAAATGGTCA
>PVIC010026008.1:0-24857 GCA_004025085.1 Thryonomys swinderianus
TTTTTTAAGTATATGGGTGAGTGGGATTAGTCACAGTGTACAAGCGTCATCACTCTTATTTCTGAAGTTTTTTATTATCTCAAATAAATTGTACCCATTAAGCAGTAAACTACATTCTTGCTGTTCCTTTCCCTTGGTAACCATTAATCTATCCTCTGTCTCTCAGTTCTCTCATTAAAGGTATTTCATGTAAGTGGAAACATACATTTGTGCCATGTATCTGACTTCACTTAGCATGGTATTTTCAAGGTTTATCCATTTTGTAGCATGTATCATTACTTCTATGATTGAATGATTCTTTGTGTGTGTGTGTGTGTGTTTGTGAGAGAGAGAGAGACAGAGACAGTGTGATGTTTTATATATTCATGATTGGACTCAGATTGTTTCCAGTTTTTGGCTACTCTAACTGTTGCTGTAAGCTTGGAGTATAAATCTATGAGACCTTGTTTTCAGTTCTTTGGGATATATAGCAAGGAGTGGAATTACTGGTCACTACAGTAATTTTGCATTTAATTTTTTGAGGAAACACAAATGTTTTTAAAATGAGTGGACCATTTTATGTTTCCCTGCCAGCAAAGTATGAATGTTTCAATTTTTCCATTTCCTTGCTACCTCTTCATATTTTCCATTTTTAAAAAGTTATAGTCATTTAGGTAATTTGAAGTAGTAACTCATGTGGTTTTGATTTCATTTCTGTAATGACTAATAATGTTGAGCATCTTTTCAGGTGCTTCCTGGAAATGAGCTACTTTTTTTTTATTGGTGGGATATTTATTTTAATAATTGGACAGGTAAATATTTTAAAGTGCTTGTTATACACTAAGTATTTTATGTGTGTTGTATATATAACTGTATCTATCCTTGGAAATACTGTGCAATATTTTTTGTACAGATGAGAGAACTGAGTACAGATGGAGAAAATTAAATAGAAAATAAATTTCTTAGGCTTCACATCATTAAGAAGGGAGAGAGTTTCAATATTTGAACTTGGGTCCTTGGTACTATATGGTTCTTTCTCATCTTTATCAGTGTGTTTTATAAAAGTAACAAGTTCACATAAACTTGTTGTTATAAGAAAGGAAGAGGTTTTTTATCCATATAACTTGATATAGTTTTTGGGAAAATTCCAGAAGTATTCATTATTTATTACCTATTTTGAGTTTCAGAGCTGCAAATCAGTTTTATTATCTTAAGCCATATTGGAAATACAGGCACATATCATAAGGTTTAGCACAAAAGCTTTGCTGTTATTTGCCATGTTTGAATTATGAGTGTTCAATGAAGAATTCCAAAGTTCAGTAATTATCTCCACAAAGTAGTACTTCTTTTAGGACACTGAGACTGCATGGTCTACAGAATGTCTCTCAATAGCAACTTCTTTTCTGTCCCCCTCTCTTTCTTTTGTCCCCCTCTCATAGGAAATTGTTCTAGATTAATGCCCAGGTTGTGACTATCTTAACATCTGGAATGTTGCTTTTAAGAGGTATTGTTTATTATCCTACAGTGTAGTCACTACTTTCTTTTCATAAGAATTAAGCCATTGGGCCAGGGATTTAGCTCAGTGGTACTGAGCCTGCCTTACAAGGGCAGTGTCATAAGTTTGATCCCCAGTATCAGAAAAAGAAATGAATTAAGCCTTTTATTAATGTGTCTGTATGAAGTATTAAAATAACAGAATGGCATGGAGGTTAAAAATAGTATCCCATCAACCAGAGTCTAGTTTTTTTCTCACATTTCATTTATTCTCTAAATTTACCATTTTATTTACTTGCTTGAATCAGTCACTTCTTAACATTTCTACTGCTATCAGCCTTAGTCCGAGTCATTAGTGGTTCTTTTAGACTCTCTCACTTATCTCCTACTCATCTCCCATGTTCCATTTTTGTTTTCCTATATCTGTATTCTGCAGACCAACTGAGGTCTTTAAGCAGTATAAATCAGATCACATCAGTTTGTGTGGAATCCACCTTGATTTCCTATTACTATTAAGTCCCGTGGTCTTTACCCATAGTCATTCATTCAGAGATGCAGCTTTCATTTTTTTTGTGTTTTGATTTTTTTTTTTTTTTTTTTTTAGTGATGATTAGGGATTGAAGGCTAGGTGCTACACCACTGAGCTAAATCAATATCTCCTTTTATTTTTAGATAGGATCTTACTAAGTTCCCCAGTCTGGGTTTGAATTTGTAATCCTGTGTCATCATCCCAGATAGCTGTGCATATAAAGCTGGTTGATGGAGATTTGATTCTTTTTTTGGGGGGAGGTGACTTTTGATAGCTGAGTTTAGTGGTTTAACATTATGATTATTATTTTGGTACTGGGATCTTGTGGTGACTGACAACCAGTTATTGGAAGATGCCCCGTCACCTGATTAAGGCTACAGCAGAGGATGAAAGAATAATATACCAAGAAATGGAATAAAGAATGATAGCTTATTGGGGCTAGGATCTGATCTTCATTCTGTCCTGGCTAATAACCACCTGATCTTAGCTATTCCTGGCTAAGACCATGAGCTGTGGATTTGTTAGTATTTATGATTATATAACATACCAGGGTATTAAAGGCAGACATAAGGAATAGCAAAACTAAGGCAGTAACGAGCCATGCTTGGAAAGTGGAGGGATGATCTTTCTTGGGAAGCACAGGCCACCTGTGTTATCTTACAGGTCATAGCTGACAAGCTGCCTGTATTCCCTTTAGCTAATCCTTGATCTAGGAGAATGGCTGTACAAAGTCATAGTTTTTCAGCTGTATTGTTTTCTTGCTATTGGAGATGTCACAATCTCATTGATCATTGAAACCTCAGTTGTGACTGTTGGCACAAGGAATTATGTCTCTGTAAATGAACCAAAGACTCACCAAGTCACATGTAGGCCTTGGATTAACTCATAATTTTAATCAGTAGCCAAATTATAAGTCAATTAAATAATAATAATAATATGTTTATAATTTTTTTTTTGAGTCAGGGTCTTGCTTTTTTAGTTCAGGCTGGCCTTTAGCTCACTGTGTAGCCCAGGCAAGCCTTGAACTCGGCAATCTTCCTGTCTCTGCCTCCGGAGTGCTGGGATGACAGGTGTGAGCCACCACGCCCGGCACTGTGGTATGTGGTACTGATTGCTGGTGGGTATGAGTCACCACGCCCAGCATTGTTGTATGGTTATCAGGGATTGAACTCAGGACCCTGCGCTTGCAAGGCAGGTGCCAGAACACTGAGCTAAATCTCTGGCCCAATTCAGTAATATTTTAAAGCTGCTTAGTGTGCTTTCAAGCTGGTCTCCTGCACTGGGTACTGAATCTAGGGGATTGAATTCCAACTAGCTCCTTCTCCAGTTCATTTTATATTTTTAAGCTAGATCTCACTTAAGTGACTACGTGGCCCAAGCTGGGTTTGAATTTCAGACCTTCCTGCTTTAGTCTTCCAGTATGGTGGATTACAGGTGTGTACCACAACTCCTGGCAGTTTAATTTTCATCAAAACAATTTTATTGGGCCAGAGATTTAGCTCTGTGGTTCTATCGCCTGCCTAGCAAGTGCAAGGTCCCTAGTTTGAACCCTGGTAACCACATTCCTCAATAGTGGGTGTGTTGACTCATGCCCACCAACAATCAATACCACATACCACATTGCCGGGCATGGTGGCTCATGCCTGTAATCCCAGCACTCAGGAGGCAGAGGCAGGAGGATTGCTGAGTTCAAGGCTTGCCTGGGCTACATAGTGAGCTGAGGGCCAACCTGAACTACAAAGCTAGACCCTATCTCAAAAAAAAAAAAAAAGTCTAATTTAGAAATGTTACTCCATATCTAAAATGTCTAAATTTGGAGAAAAAGATTAAATTTTACAAGTCAAATTTAATATAGAATTCTAGGAATTAAAAATGAATCTTACTATCTAGTTTGTAGCCACTCTATTTACTGGAAAAATTGATGTGCTGACAGGTAAAGTGCCTACACCAAGTTGAAATGCAGCTGGAGCAAGATTCTTCTTTTCTTCTGAGTCAGTCTTCATCATTTGCTCATTCATCATGCCCGTATTAAGCATCCTTTAATTGAATTTCTGTTGACAGTTTTAAGAATATTTTTTAAATATAAACCTTGATTGAATAATAGCAAAGTTGGTTTTTAAGGAAATAATCTTCATAGAATTTTAGTTTCTAACTCCAGAGGGCAAAACTCTTACTCTAGAATTAGGTTTTTTTTTTTTTTTTTTTTTTTGAGACAGAGTCTCTCTTTGTTGTTGAGGCTGGTCCTGACCTCATTATGTAGCCCAGGCAAGCCTTGAACTCAGCAGTCCTTCTGCCTTTGCCTCCTGGGTGCTGGGAGTACAGGTGTGAGCCACCATGCCTGGCATTGTGGTATGTGGTCCGATTGCTGGTGGGTGTTGTGTCACCATGCCTGATATTGTTGTATGTGGTTACTGGGGATCGAACCAGGGACCTTGTGTTTGCTAGGCAAGTGTCAGAACCACTGAGCTGAATGTCTGTCTCCTAGAATTAGATTTATTGAAAGAACTATAAAAAGTTATAGTAGTTGGCTGATTGTTTTGTGTTGTAATAAAACTTTACTGAAGATACTGACATTAATTTTGCACACTGAAAAATATTCTTTTGATTTTTTTTAACCATTTAATAATGTAAAAATCAGTCTCAGCTGGTTGTGACTACAGGTTACGAAATGCCCCTGAAATGATAGAGGGTACCGGGTAATCCAAACAAACAAAAATATTCCAAACAAGGGAAATATTATAACTTCCAATTTGCTAGATACTCAGAATGCGAGTTTGTGTTCTCTTCTGTCAGAAAAAGAATTCTAGGAACAACGAAAGTTAAGAGTAGGAAAAATTGGTACAGGAATGTAGCTCAGTGGCGACGTGTATGCCTGGCAAGCACAACATCCTGAGTTCAATTCCCGGTACCACAAAAAACAAAGAAAAACAGGAAAATTTTATTTAAAGCAAGATAGTTTCTATCTAAGAGGGACAGAAGGGGGACCAGAAAGTGGATTGCCCCTGACTATTTAAAGTCAAATAATATATTTGCTATTAATGATTGGTACTAAGCCTTAATAATAACATCTTTTGTTGAACTTACTATTCTTTGCAGTTGAAAGAAACAATTATCTTTTCATATATTAAAAAGGTGTAAGATACAAGGTGAAGGTAAGTATAATAATATAGCTTGCTCAGCTTATAAAATAAACTCTTAGAACTATTCTGATTTAGATTGACCTACTAGGTTTGATCTCGCTTGGAGAAAATAAGTTAACTAGATCTGTTTCTAGAAAACACCTACTTCATCAAGTAGACACACCCCAATCATTTCTGTTAGGTATCAGTTTTGGGTTAGTTTAATAAAGTGAACCCAAAACTTGAGAGATTTGCGTAGAGTTAGCCAAACTGAAAAATAAGTAAATAAATCATACTGGGGGAAAATCATGACTTTCTCTTCAACAGGATACAGGATCTGAGCCCTGACATGACAACAGAGATCTCTGTTTTGCAAGTTAGCTGCCAGGTTTTCAGATCCCTGGAAGTTCTCTTTGTTCTTTAGTTCCTGCTCTGCCTTTCTGTGTCTCAGGAGAATGCCATGCTAACTTTACCTTTGCCTTTGGAGAGCAGCTGTTTCACATTCTGTGGAGGCCCAGAATGCCTTAGGAGGGCTTTTCATTAGCTCTTCTGCCTTACCTCTAGCTTTTGACAGCTGAAGGTCTGCTTTCTTGCCACCCTCCTTTAAAGGATGAGTGTCATGGACTTTTTAGAGGCTCACATACTTCACAGGAGATCTCTTTCGGTTCTTTGTCCCTGTCACCAGTTGCCCTGTGCTACTTGGGCACTTGGAGAAGACCTGAGAAAGAGCTGATGAATGAGCACTGTGAGTTCCTTGTAATTCTTTTCTGTGGGACTTGGGATTGAACCTAGGTCCTTACCAGTGAATTACAGTGCATCATACAGCCTTGATCCTCCACCCTTTGAAAATTTGAGATAGTCTCAAGAAGTTGCCCAAGATGAGTTGGAATTTGTAATCTTGCCTCAGCCCCCCAGGGTGTTAAAATTACAGGCATGTGCCACCGCACCCAAATCCTTTTAGGGGGAGAGAGGTGTTGGGCGCACTGTGTGTGTGTGTAGGGCCTTTGCACTGAGCTGCATCTCAAGGTTTATTTTGAGACTGGCATCAAATTTGCGATCCTCCTTTCTCTGCCTCCCATAGAGTGCTAGTTCTTATAATTCTTAATCCAGCAGTGTAGACCACTCAGATTTATCTGTAACACTTCACAATTCTAATCCATCATACTAGCCTATATTTGACCATTTTTTTTTTTTTTTTTTTTGAGACAAGGTCTCGCTTTGTTGTTCAGGGTGGCTCTGAGCTCACTATGTAGCCTAGGCAAGCCTCGAACTCAGCAATCCTCCTGTCTCTGCCTCCCAAGTGCTGGGATTACAGGCGTGAGCCACCATGCCCGGCACTGTGGTATGTGGTATTGATTGTTGGTGGGCGTGAGTCTCCACGCCCAGCATTGTATGTGGTTACTGGGGATTGAACTCAGGGCCTTGTGCTTGCGAGGCAGGCACTGGAACCACTGAGCTAACCCTCTGGCCCTGACCAAAATTTTTTGTAAAAATCTAGGTTATTTCCTCTTATCCCTGTCTGCATGTGATCTTTCTGCTGCTGCATCAGGGATGAGAGTAGTTATGGGCCTTTCTGCCTGTGAATAATTTATCAGTCTCTAGAATTTATAGTGCGTGTGTGTAGTGTGTAGTCCCCTGATGTGTCTTTAAACTTTTTTTTGTTTGTTTATTCAGCTTGTTTTTTGTTTGTTTGTTTGTAGTACTGGAAATGGAACCCAGGAATACTCTACCAATGAAATCCATCCTAGCCCAGAGGATTGAAGCCAGGGCCTTTGCCTTTTTTTTTTTTTTTTTGGAAACAAAATCTTGCTAAATTACCAAATTGCCTAAGCTCGGGCTGGAACTCAGGATCCTCTTGATCTAGCTTCCCAGAGTGCTGGGTTCATAAGCATATGGCATCACACCTGGCTCCCAAATTTTCTTTTTCTTTCTTCTTCTTTTTTTTTTGCTTTTTGAGACAGGGTCTTGCTTTGTAGTTCAGGCTGGCCCTGAGCTCACTATGGTGCCCAGGCAAGCCGCCGCGAACTCAGCAATCCTCTTATCTCTGCCTCCCGAGTGCTGGGATGACAGGTGTGAGCCACCACGTCCGGCATTGTGGTATGTGGTGTTGATTATTGGTGGGTGTGTCTCCACGCCCAGCATTATATGTGGTTACTGGGGATCAAACTCAGGACCTTGCGCTTGTGAGGCAGGCGCAGGAACCACTGAGCTAACCCTCTGGCCCATCTTCTTCTTTTTTAATATTTGAGACTGGGTCTCCCTAAATTGCTCAGGCTGGCTTCAAACTTGGCAATCCTCCTGCCTCAGCCTCCTGACTAGCTGGGATCACAAACATGTGCCACTGCCCCTGTCAGTTTGTTTTGTGTTATTAGGTACAGTCTTTTTCTTTTTTGTGTCTGTATTTTAATAAGCAGAAATTCCTGTAACCTATTTAACAGCTTTGTTGTGAACTAGTAAAGTATGACAATACTGAAAAATTTAAAACTCTAAGACAATTTAGACAGCTTCCTGACCTCCATTTTTGTTTAGTTTAATTGTTCTCTTTATCTCTTCAGTTTCCAAGACTTTCTCTTCTTTTCCAAGTCAGATCATTTTGTGTGAACCTGCATCATATCCTGTTCATCATATCCAGAATCAGAGTTGTTATTTATCTTCTGTCTCTAGACTTTCCAGTCATTATTTCCTGAATCCTTGCCTCCTGCCTACCAGATATTGAAGGTCTTTCTCATTTTTTATTTATTTATTTATTTATTTTTGAGACAGGGTCTCGCTTTGTAGTTCAGGCTGGCTCTGAGCTCGCTACGTAGCCTAGGCAAGCTTCGAACTCAGCAATCCTCCTGTCTCTGCCTCCCAAGTGCTGGGATTACCAGGCGTGAGCCACCACGCCTGGCACTGTGGTATGATTGTTGGTGGGCGTGAGTCTTCAACGCCCAGCATTGTATGTGGTTACCGGGATCGAACTCAGGGCCTTGTGCTTGTGAGGCAGGTGCCAGAACCACTGAGCTAACCCTCCGGTCCAGGTCTTTCTCATTTTAATCATCTCCTATTTACCTCTCTCCTGGTCCCCTTATTGTCAAAAGACCAAAAGATTAATTTGCTCTTGTTATTTGTAACTTCTTATTTTTCCTTCAGTTTCCCACACTTCTCTAATTCTGACCTGTTTAAAAATTACAAATAGAGAAGTGAGAAGGGAAATGAGAAGTGACTGCTATTGGGCACAGAATTTCTTTTTGGTGGTGAAAGTGTAATGAAATTTGATAGTGGTGATAGCTGCTCAACTATATGAATACCTATATTATGAAAAACTGAATTGTGCATTTTACTTAAAAGGGTAATGTTATAAGTGAATTAGGCCTTATAAATGTATTACATCAAAAATCAATGAAGTGGGGCTGGAGGGTTAGCTCAGTGGTTCCGGCGCCTGCCTCGCAAGCGCAAGGTCCTGAGTTTGATCCCCGGTAACCACATATAATGTTGGGCGTGGAGACATGCCCACCAACAATCAATACCGCATATCACAATGCCGGACGTGGTGGCTCACGCCTGTCATCCCAGCACTCAGGAGGCAGAGACAGGAGGATTGCTGAGTTTGCGGCGGCTTGCCTGGGCACCATAGTGAGCTCAGGGTCAGCCCGAACTACAAAGCGAGACCCTGTCTCCAAAAAGCTAAAAAAAAAAAAAAAAAAAAAAAAAAAAATCAATGAAGAGTTTTTACCTCTAGTGCATTTTTCCCAGTCCTCACTTCTTTATATTTTCTGAGAAAACTGATCATTTCCTTCCTAGAACCTTTTAATTGTTGTTGCTGCTGCTGCTGCTGCAGTGTTGGGGACTGAAATCCCGGCCTAGTGAATGCTAGGCAACTGCTGTACTACTGACCTGTACTTCCAAACTCAATCCTGCAACATTTTATTTCTTGTATTTGTCTGATACTAGTCTATACTGTTTTGTATTTCCATTTGCCCTTCTGTTTCATGCTTAACAATAGAGGTGTTATTATTTCCTTTTTATTTCTCTTTTCATTCTCTACATTCTCCAAGGGGAATACCAACTCTTTCAAGTCTTCATGCCTTCAGTTGTACATAGATAATACTGAAAAATACATCTGTAGCTGAATTACTTACTCAGTTTATTTAGCCCAAGGCCAGCACTTTTTTTTTTTTTAAGTCTTTTGAGACAGAGTCTCACTTTGCAGTTCAGACTAGCCCTGAACTCATTATGTAGCCCAGTCTGGCCTTGAACTCTGGGCACCCTTCTTCCTGCCTCTGCCTCCCAAGAGCTAGGATTGAGCCACAGGCGTGAGCCACCACACCTGGCACTGTGGTATGTGGTACCGAGATCGAAGTTGGGACCATGCTCCTGCCAGGCAGATGCTGGAACTACTGAACTAATTTCCTGGCCTAGTACTTCTAACCTCTACACACTCATATGTTGTATTTCTTACAAGTATTTCAAAATAGTGCATACTATGTTTTGGTTTGACTAAAAAAGACCCTATGACTCTTAAGAATGCATAAATGATTTTCATCTTTCAGAGAAAATAAATGGTTTATTTTGCACGTTTAACATGGTTTTGTTACTTTAAATGGAAATGAACATAACAATAGTGGATTAAAATTTAGTGCATTGCATACATTAAAATATTCTGAATAGCCGGGCGTGGTGGCTCACACCTGTAATCCCAGCACTCAGGAGGCAGAGACAGGAGAATTGCTGAGTTCAAGCCTTGCCTGGGCTACATAGTGAGCTGAGGGCCAGCCTGAACTACAAAGTGAGACCCTGTCTCAAAAAAAAAAAAAAAAATTCTGAATAGTTTCTGTACAAGACATGATGACTCATGCCTATAATCTCAGCACTCTGAAAGTTTGAAGAAGGGGACCGGGGATTTAGCTCAATAGTTCCAGCAACTGCCTCACAAGCTCAAGGTCCCGAGTTTGATCCCCAGTAACCACATACAACAATTCTGGACATGGTGGCTTATGCCTGTAATCTCAACTCTTGGGAGGCAGAGGCAGGAGGATTGCTATGAGTTCAAGTTTTGCCCAGGCTACATATTGAGCTCAGGGACAGCCTGAACTACAAAGTGAGACCCTGTCTCAAAAAAAAAAAAAAAAAAAAGATTGAAGAAGGATCACAGCATCAAGCCCAGCCTGGCAATTTAGGGACTTAATAAGACCCTGTCTCAAGATATAAAAGGATTGGGGAATATAGCTTAATGTAATGGCACTTCAGTCCCCAGTACTGGGGGTGGGGGGTGTTGGGAGAGAGTTTCTTGTTCACATTCTATTTAATTTTACTTATTCACCAAACATCTGTATCAAGATTAGGGTGCTGGAGTTATAGCAATGAACCTAGCATCATGGAATTTATAAATCTCAGCTTCATGGAATTTATAGTCTAGAGGAAAGACAGATCCAGTACACACTATAAAGATAAGGATATTAAGTTTAACCAAATAAATTGCAAATGTAGAGAAACTCCTGGTAGATACTTTCTCAAACAGAAACATAAAGTTCAGTGATTCTGTAACCATAAAGAAAGTGAATTAGGCAAAAATATTTTCCTCATAAAAGTGCAGGGCCACATGACTTCATGTAAGAGAGATGTAGTCATGTAAGAGAGAGTTAGTTATAACCTTTCATAAACCTAGAGAACAGACAAGAAGGAGTGTTCTCCAGACATTTCCTAAACTGCTGTTATTTTGATAATAAAATCAGGCAGAAAACTGCAGGGCCACGTGACTTCATCAGACCCTTTCACAAACCCCGAGAACAGACAAGAAGGAAAGTTCTCCAAACATTTCCTGAAACTACTGTAATTTTGAAATAAAATCAGGCAAAGATGAGAAAAGAAAATTACAGACCAATTTCACTCAAGAACACAAATTTTAGAAGTCCTAAACAAAGTATGATAACAAATCAAACCCAGCTCTGAACACAAAATAGAATTCACCACAATAATTTTTAAATAAAAGTAAAAATGCTTAAGATGAGTCTGAACAAAATCTCAATTCCTTACTTGACTAAAACTACCAACAGGAAAAACCTGGAGTTTTTCCTTTGTGGCCATGTACAAAAACCAGGGTGCCGGCATTGTATAGAACAGTGAAGCCAAGCATGGTGGCACACACCTGTGATCTCACCAATCAGGAGGGTAAAGTAGGCAAGACATAGTGAAACCCTGTCTCAAACAAAAGAGGAGGAAGGAAAAGGAAGAGAAGAGTTAGGCAAACAACAAAAATCAAATAGGAAGAACAAAAGTACAGATTGGGTATTTCTTATCTGAAATCCTGCAGTTTCATTCAGCTGCTCAGTGTTTTTGGGATTTTGGAGTATTTGTATATATGTAACTCATTACCTTAGGGTAGAATTTAGTCTAAGCAAAATTCACTTATGTTTCATGTAAACCTTATACAAAAAGCCTAAAGATAATTTTTTTGTTTTGTTTTTTTTTTGAGACAGTGTCTCGCTTTGTAGTCAGGCTGGCTCTGAGCTCACTATGTAGTCCAGACAAGCCTCGAACTCAGCAATCCTCCTGTCTCTGCCTCCCGAGTGCTGGGATTACAGGCGTGAGCCACCACGCCCGGCCTAAAGATAATTTTATAAGGCCTTTTTTAGGCACCTGTTTTGACTGATTAGTTATAAGATTCCAGGTGTGGAATTTTCCCCTCGTGGCATCATTGGTGCTGAAAAATCTTAGATTTAAAAGCATTGCAGATTTTGGATTTTATTCTTATTATTGCTATCATAATTTTTATAGTATGCATTTCATTTGTGTTAGACATCATTGCTCTAACCTAATCATATTCAGTTTCAAGATATTCTTCCATTTTATTTTTGTGACAGATGTGTATAGTGGCTGAGTGTGGTGGTGCATGCCTGTAATCCCAACACCGAGGAGGCAGGAGGATTACCGAGTTTAGGGCTAGCCTGGGTGTACAAGAATTCAAGGCCAGCCTGAATTACATAAATAGAAGCTGTCTCTACAAAAGAACCAAATTTTTTGTATAGTATACCAATACAAAATATTTGATTCCCTTTGTCAGAATCACTTTTTCTTCTGTAAATCAGAGGTACTATTTTCTTATGTGGTAGGTTCTTTTTTTTTAATCTACCACTTACATATTCTAAACTCAACCGCTTGATTTTGTTTTCCTTTGTGTGTGTTATCTCGGATTGGATTTGCCAAGCAGGAATTGGGACCCCTGCACTAAATCCCAGGCCTTAAAAATTGTATTATTAAGAAATGAGAAGAAAAAAATTAATAAATAAGCTCTTTCTAGGCTGTTTTGCCTGTTTTCTAGGTTTGAGTATTGAGGTTTTCTTTGATAAAGGGTCTTGTATTCTCTAGCCCATGATGCACTGATTCACAGCTGCATCAGCATTCTGGTGTAAAAGATGTGTGAGAGCCAGGCGTGGTGGCTCACACCTGTAATCCCAGCACTCGGGAGGCAGAGACAGGAGAATTGCTGAGTTCGAGGCTTGCATGGGCTACATAGTGAGCTGAGGGCCAGCCTGAACTACAAAGCGAGACCCTGTTTCAAAAAAAAAAGATGTGTGAGAGTTCTTGCCCTTGATAAAATTACAGATTGGCTGTTCACTTGATGGTGATACATTAACTGATAAATTGGCACATGTACCCAAATAGTATATGCCACCTCATGATGAAATAAAAGGTAATAATAAAATGTATTAATGTAGAAAGAAATAATCCTAAAATTGAGTGAGAAAGTTGATATTGGCTAAATTATGTTAATTTATACAGACTAGATTCAGGTAACTGGAAACTAGGTGTTAATGAGCTCTGCCTAGATTTGAGTTGATTCAACTTGCTACCTGCTATGAATTTAGGCATATTACATAGTGTACATGATTATATTTATTTTTTCATTATAAATGAAGGATAATTGTTAGACTTTGTAACAAAGTTGAGTATTTAATTCAGTGTTTAAAGCTGTGTGTAGCTGTGTGTATCTACACAGAGATGTGTAGACATACTATGGTTTTATCAAATATTTTCCATTGTTACTAAGATCTCAATTTTATTTTTAATGATATAGTATTCAGATCCTTGGAATTAAAATTATTTTTCTCTGAGGTTCATTATCATTTTAGAGGAGAAATATCTGTTGCTAGATTCCAGTAATTGTTTCTCCGTTAGGTATCTCAAAATTTTAAGATCTGAAGACCTTTAGATGGGTAGCTGGATTGACCTTTTGTTTTGTTTTGTTTTTTCTCCCAGAGATTTAAATTGTAAATGAATGTCTCCTGAAGCAGCCAAGAGCTTTTAAATTAATTCCCTTGTTTTGGGGTATGCAAATTGTGTCCAAAAGTTTAATTGAATAGTTTAATTGCCCTCATTTCAGGAATTTTAAAGTAAGCTACAGCCTTGTGGTCTTAATTGCATTACTTCATGCTGGGAAAATTTTGGCAGATGACATACACTTCTATTCAAAAAACAGTTACATTGTCTTTCCTAGCTTGAATTAGGGAAATATTAACACTGAAGTTTTCACTTTGAATTAGCATATAAAAAATTATTTCCTGCTAAAAAGTCATCAAATGAAGCTTTATTTTACAGATTTAATGGAGCATATCAATGCAGCAGCCTCCCCATATCTGAATTGCAGAGTTACTGTACTTTTGGACAATATTTTATTGTACTTCGATTGCCATTTGAGTATATATGCATGATAACCCCTTAGAAAATTAAAATATATTAAGTAGTTTAACAGTTCAGGATTGCTGAGTACTATACTTAGAGTTGAATTTACTTTAGTGTCTATCACCTTTGGGTGTGGTACTAGAAATAGAGCAGGCAAATTGGTGATGTGGGAAAAAACCCATGTTCACATTAAGAATGTATTTTAAACTAATTTATACTTTTGTCATATAATAAGCTAATGTTTTTTGAAATGTTTAGAATGTTGTGTTCTAAAGTGAACAAACTGCTTTTTACAAACTAATTTTAAAAATCCAGCTTGGAATTTATCTGAGTAGCACCATGCCTGCCTTCCAAGTATGAGGTCCTGAGTTCAATCCCTGGTACTGAAAAAAGCCACAAAAAACAGCAACAACAAAAACAAACCCAAACTAGCATTATGTTATAGAGTATGAATTACCACTAAGTATCTTCATCTCTTTGTAAAATGCTGTTTTGTGTTAATCCATCTGATTTTATGAAGAATAGGCAGGGCCAGAGGGTTAGCTCAGTGGTTCCGGCACCTGCCTTGCAAGCGCAAGGTCCTGAGTTTGATCCCCGGTAACCACATACAATGCTGGGCATGGAGACTCATGACCACCAGCAATCAATACTACATACCACAGTGCGGGGCATGGTGGCTCACGCCTGTAATCCCAGCACTCGAGACAGGCGGATTGCTGAGTTTGAGGCTTGCCTGGGCTACATAGTGAGCTCAGAGCTAGCTTGAACTACAAAGCGAGACCCTGTCTCAAAAAAAAAAAAAAAAAAAAAAAGAATAGGCAGTGTTGGGCTGGGTATATGACTTACAGAGAGCACTTGGACTAGCACACATGAGACCCTGAGTTCAATACCCACTGCAACCAAAAACATAAGAGAAAACAAAAATAGGCAATATATTATGGTGTTCAATAGTAGATAATTTCACTGCACTCATTGTGCCCATCATATATTCATACTGTATCATCTGAATGCCTTCTTCAAGACTGCCCAGCAGCTTTATTCTCTCATGTTAAAATCCATATTCACTAATCTAAGTTCCATTTTTATTAAAAAACTAAAAAAATGAACAAAGACCTTTGCAAGAAAGCCTGTTTTGGTCTGTTGGATACCATATAGTGGACCATAGACTTAATGAACTCAGTCAGTTCCTGAGGGCCGGTTTTAACAAAGTCAGTACAGCAGAGGTCTGGATGTTTCTCTAGGTACACACTGTAGATAACAAGAGGCCGATGAATCTTCCATTAACCTTATTAATGCAAGCTGTTTGTATGTCAGGCCAGTCATAATTTGAGGGCCCACTGTACAAGTTTACAGATTAATCAGGACTTTGGGTGTTATCATAGCAGAAACTTATTTTAAACTTAAGGAGAGAAATATTGGTTTACTTCAATGAAAAAACTGATTTAGGAAGGGTGTTGTATCCAAATGAGTAACATAGTACTACCAGAATCTGTCTGTCTTACTTCAATTTACTTAGCTTTGTTTTTTTATGGCTTGGATCCATTCTTAGTAAGTAGTAGCAAAGATGACCACAGAAGTGCCAGATTTGCACCCCATCAGTTTTTTTTTTTTTTGAGACAGGGTCTCGCTTTGTAGTTCAGGCTGGCCCTGAGCTCACTATGTAGCCCAGGCAAGCTTTGAACTCAGCAATCCTCCTGCCTCTGCCTCCCGAGTGCTGGGATGACAGGCATGAGCCACCATGCCCGGCCACCCCATCAGTTTTAACACCCTACACAAAAACTTCCTTTCAGCTGAGAAGAAGCATGGTAGTATGTATGCCTATAATCCCAGAACTCTAGGAGGCTGAGGTAGGAGTATCTCAAGTCAAACCCAGCCTGGGCAGATTAGTGACTCTTTGAAACCTTGCCTGAAAATAAAATTAAGTAAAAACGGTTGGGGATATAACTCAGTGCAAAAGCTTTAGTCCTAAAAACAAACAAAAAAACCCCTTTTCTTTCCCAGTATTAACTCTGATGACCCAGACTTGCATTTTTTGGAGCAATTATGGGTGTGAATGTGGGAGTCTGAGGAGTAGGAATGATCCAGTCTTACTTTAACTACGGGGGATATAAGAGGAAATGAGCCATCACCATAAAGGAAGCTGTAGGTTCTATTGCCAGAAGCAGGAATGTTAAAAAAAGTCTACGAAGATAGAGATGCTAGGATGTAACTCAATAGTAGACTGTCCTCATGCATGAAGACCTGAGTTCAATCTCCATTGCTGTAAAAGGAAAATAAAACTGTGATTTAAAAAAATTTTTGGTTGAGTGGAAAAGATGAATTCTGATAACAGCTGCATAGGAAAAACATCAGAGAGCCGAGGTAATATTTTAATTGGGTCTTAAAGAAGTAGAGTTTTTCCAAGGCAGAGAATGTGTAAAGAAAGGAATCACTCATTCGAGAAGTTCCGCAGTGAAGGAAGAAAATTGAAATGGAAACTACTAGCATCTAAAGGAGAATGTTAATGATTTTTCCCTCTCGTGTGGCAAAACCTGTAGCATTTTTATGGGAGAAGACTGGAATACCACTGTGCAGGAGGCAATCACTGATAAGGAAGTAGAGGGGAGTCCAGTGGGTTAAGGATATATGTGGAGGAGGTAACTGTAGAAAGGAAAACCATTCATTCTCTGAGGATAAGTGAAAGGAAGTTGGTAATGGTGAAAGAAATTAAACCAAAGGAATATTTAATAGTCAAGGAGTTTCTCTTTTGTTTGTTAAAATGAGTTGTAGGCCTGGGATGTAGCTCCTTTTTTCCTTCCCTAATGGTACAGAAAAATAACTAAATTTTAAAAGTGAGTAAGAGCCAGGCATGGTGGCACACGCCTGTAATCTCAGCACTCTGGAGGCAGAGACAGGAGGATTGCTGAGTTCAAGGCTTGCCTGGGTTACACAGTGAGTTCAGGGCCAGCCTGAACTACAAAGCGAGACTCTGTCTCAAAAAAAAAAAGTTTTTCAGTTATCCGTTGTTTTATAACAAATCATCCTGAAATGGCTTTGTATATGAATAATTTAGCCTTAGTTCATCTGAGTGATTTCTTCTGGTTTTGCTGTGGCTCAGTCTTGAGGCTAATGTCATCTGGAGTGTGGTTGTCTAGTCTAGAATATAATAGCTTTTATGACACATCAGGTGACTGCTGCTGGCTGTTGGCTGCGTATTTTTCTTTCCGAATTTTCTCATTCTCAATGAGCATTTGTTCACATGGTAATGGTTGCTTTTCAATAAAGGGAAAGCTAATGTAAGATCTCTTATGAGTTAGTCTTGGAACTTGTTACTTCTTCTATAATCCATTAGTCAAAGCAAGTCATAAATTCTGCTCAGAAGAAGAGAATGCAGAATTAGACCCTTTTTGTTTTTGTGTTTTTTTGAGACAGTGTCTCACTTTGTGGTCCAGGCTGGCCCTGAGCTCACTATTGTAGTCCAGGTAAGCCTCGCACTCAGCAATCCTCCTGTCTCTGCCTCCCACGTGCTGGGATTACAGGCATGAGCCACTACACCCGGCTAGACCCTTTTTTATTAGAGGGAGCAATACAATCATGTTACAAAGGAGAGTGATATATAGATATATAGAAAGGTATATATTCAAGTAGGAATTTGTACCCATTTTCCCTCTCAGCATAGTGCAGTTAAAATAATTTCACAGTAAAATACATCCATATATCTACTTTCTAGATTTTGTTTCCTGTACTTACTTGCCTTACCACATTTATCCAACCATCAACCCTGTATCTTTTTTTTTTTTTTTTTTTTTGAGACAGGGTCTCACTTTGTAGTTCAGGCTGACTATGAGCTCACTATGTAGCCCAGGCAAGTCTCAAACTCAGCAATCCCCCCATCTCTGCCTCCCAAATGCTGGGATTACAGGCGTGAGCCACCATGTCTGGCACTGTGGTATGTGGTATGTGTTATTGATTGCTGGTGGGTGTGAGTCTCCACGCCCAGCATTGTATGTGGTTACCAGGGGATCGAACTCAGGACCTTGCGCTCGTGAGGCAGGCACTGGAGCCACTGAGCTAACCCTCTGGCCCTATCTTTTTTTTTTGAGACAGAGTCTCACTTTGTAGTTCAGGCTGGCCCTGAGCTCACTATGTAGCCCAGGCAAGCCTGGAACTCAGCAATCCTCCTGTTTCTGCCTCCTGAGTGCTGGGATTACAGGTTTGAGTTACCAAGCCTGGCATTTGTGGTATGTGGTACTGATTGCTGGTGGGCGTGGCCACCATGCCTGGTATTGTTGTATGTGGTTAGGGGGGATCAAACCAGTGACCTTGCAGTTGCTAGACAGGCGCTAAAACTACTGAGCTAAATCTCAAGCCCCAAACCTGTATCGGTTAATTCTTTTTTATTCACTTCAAATTAGATTGTAGACATCAATACTTTTCTGAATGCTTTGTCCATATTTAACGAGTTTGGTATATGTCTGCCATTTTTTTTCTCTTGATGTAAAGTTTATATACACTGAAGCAAATTAAGTATGCATTGTGCCTGTTTTGCAGTCTTAGTACAAAGGGGAAAATTTTGGAATAGATTTCAGTCAGCTGCCTCAGAAATTATAGTCATATGAAAGAATTGCAAATGAATTCTTTGAGGATATTCCTTGAGTACTTTCTTCTTTATGTCTTTATCATTGATCACCTAGATTTTCATTTTTATTAATTTGAATGTACTTTGTGGGGTTTTCCCTACTTTCACTAGGCATTTATTGAACATACACTGCAGACAAGCATAATATTTATTTTTTAAAAAATCAAACCTTGGGGCCAGAGGGTTGGCTCAGTGGTTCTGGCGTCTACCTTGCAAGCGCAAGGTCCTGAGTTCGATCCCCGGTAACCACATAGAATGCTGGGCATGGAGACACGCCCACCAACAATCAACACCGCATACCACAATGCTGGACATGGTGGCTCACGCCTGTAATCCCAGCACTCGGGAGGCAGAGACAGGAGGATTGCTGAGTTTGCGGCGGCTTGCCTGGGCTACATAGTGAGCTCAGGGCCAGCCTGAACTACAAAGCGAGACCCTGTCTCAAAAAGCCAAAAAAAAAAAAAAAAAAAATCAAACCTTGGGTTATAACCAGGGGCTTGCTAGGTATTCATATGTGATGTATGTCAAACCGTATTAGATTAATAATATAAGAAGATATTTAGTGTTCATGCCCAAGATCAGTGATAGATCCTTTTTTTTCTTTTTTGAGACAAGGTCTCACCTTGGACTCTTAGTTTATTTCATTTAACTCATGTGGGTTTGCTTTTTAAATTAGGTAGTTAAAAAAAGTAGTTTTCCATTGCTCATCAAGGTCATACAGCTGCTTTTTTTTGCATTAGTGGGGATTGAACCCAGAACCTAGGGCTTTCACACTGAACTACATTCCCAGCCCCTTTTTATTTTTTTATTATTTTTTCGAGACAGGGTCTCGCTTTGTAGTTCAGGCTGGCCCTGAGTTCACTATGTAGCCCAGGCAAGCCTCGAACTCAGCAATCCTCCTGTCTCTGCCTCCCGAGTGCTGGGGTTACAAGCATGAGCCACCACGCCTGCACTGTGGTATGTGGTATTGATGGCTGGTGGGCATGAGTCACCACGCCCAGCATCGTATGTGTTTACCTGGGATTGAACTCAGGGCCTTGCGTTTGTGAGGCAGGCGCAGGAACCACTGAGCTAAATCTCGGGCCCACTCCCTTTTTATTTAAACTCAGTCTGGACACTTTAGCAACTAAGTGAGACTCCCATTTTATTTTATTTTATTTTATTTTATATTTTATTTGTTTGTTTGTTTGTTTATTTGAGACAGGGTCTCGCTTTGTAGTTCAGGCTGGCTCTGAGCTCACTATGTAGCCCAGGCAAGCCTCGAACTCAGCAATCCTCCTGCCTCTGCCTCCCGAGTGCTGGGATTACAGGCATGAGCCACCATGCCCGGCACTGTGGTATGTGGCATTGATTGCTGGTGGGCGTGAGTCTCCACGCCCAGCATTGTATGTGGTTTCTGGGGATCGAACTCAGGACCTTGTGCTTGCTAGACAGGCGCCGGAATCTCTCAGCTAATCCTCCGGCCCTGTACATTTTTATTATTTCTAGAATATTATAAACTTTACTCGGTTTTTTGTTTTTGTTTTTTAGAGACAGGGTCTTGGATCGTATTTCAGGCTGGCTTTTTAAAACTCACTGCATAGCTCAGGCTGGCCTCGAACTCCAGGAAATGCTCATCCCTCAGCCTCCTAAGCTCTGGGATTACAGAAATATGTCACCACAGCTGGCCTCCTTGCTCAGTCTTTCACATATTTGATTGTTGTATGGGGTTTTTGTCAGTGTTTTGGGGATTTGGGATTTTCTTAGGTTTGCCTTTTTCTTTTTTTGAGACAGGGTCTCATTTTGTAGTTCAGGCTGGCCTTGAGCTCACTACGTAGTCCAGGCAAGCCTGGAACTCTGCAATCCGCCTGTCTCTGCCTCCCAGAGTGCTGGGATTACAGGCGTGAGCCACCATACCTGGCACTGTGGTATGTGGTATTGATTGCTGGTGGGTGTGAGTCACCACGCCCAGCATTGTGTGTAGTTAGCAGGATCGAACTCAGGACCTTGTGCTTGCAAGGCAGGTGCCGGAACCACTGAGCTAAATCTCTGGCCCTTTTTGTTTTTGTTTTTGAGACAAGGTCTCCCTCTATAATTCAGTCTGGCCTTGAACTCATTATGTAGCCCAGGCTGGTCTCAGTCTCGAAGTGAGCCTCCTTCCAAATGTTGGGATTGTAGGCGTGTACCACCACATTTATTTTGTTGTTGTTGTTGTTTTTAGACAGACTATCAGAAGCTCATCAATCTGCCTACTGTCTTGAAAGGGGGATGGTGAGGGCTAAAAAAACAACAAAGACTTAAATAATTTTAAATATACAGGGGACCAGTATGTCTGTGCCTCAGAGTAAACAAAAACAGTCCTAGCTTGCCACTATTTTTTGGCTTGGTTCATAGGGAATGGCAGATGACTCACAGGGTGATATACTCCTGAATTCATCAGAATCTTGTAATCCAGGGAATATCAAATGTCCCACTAGGGCCGCAATAATTCTGAGTTTACAAGGATCTCACGTTGGTGAAATCTTGCTCTTAAACATCACAGCATCATGGGATTGTTGAGGCCTCAGAATGGCTCCCAGTGAGAGACTTGCTATGTAGTTCAGGCTGGCTCTAACCTCCCAGGTTGGCCTCGGACTTGGGATTTTCCTGTCTGAGCCTCAAAAGTACTGGATTATAGGCATGTTCCACTATCCCCAGCAGGTACTGGGGACTGAACCTAGCACCTCCTGTTTGTTTACACTGTTTGTTTACACTGAGGGAAACATTACCACTTTGTATTTTATTTTTTATTTTTTTATTTTGAGCAGAATCTCAATAAATTTCCCTTGCTGGCCCTGAACTTGTGATCCTCCTGCCTCAGCCTCCTGGGTAGCTAGCATTATAAGTGTGTGTGCTCCACCATGCTCAACTTCACATCGTATTTTGATGAAATATAGCACCTTATTTATTAAATAGGTAGTTGGCACTTTTATTGTTGATTAGCTTTTGAGCAATTAAATAATGAAAGGATCACAACTGTTTTGATTTTGGATCAAAGTAAACTCTTACCTGAACTCTTGAAAATATGTAACTAGCAGTTATGTCATATCATGCCAAGAATTCTGCCATAAGAGCCACTGGTTGCCAGGCATGGTGGTTTATGCCTGTAATCCCAGCACTTAGAAGGTGGAGGTTGGAGGAGTGCCACAAGTCTGAGGCTACCCTGGGCTACATAGTGAGTTCAGGACCAGCCTAAAGTACAAAGCAAGACCCTATCTCAACAACACCACCAAAAAAACTTTAAAAAAAAGGCCACTGGTTAACGGCAACCATTGTGATAGCTAAAGGGAAAGCTTTATAAGTCCATTTACAGAGCCAGATTTTTTATTAGGTCAAGAGATAAGCTCAAGCTATGTGTGTCTAAACATCTTTCTTGATCCAGCAGTATATAGTATATTAAGTATATTAAATGTTCCTTATCCAGATTTCACCCAGCTGTTCATTTTATTTGTGTGTCTTCAATCCTGAATCATATGAGATAGGTTTCAAATAAGAGATTTATTTGTGCTTAGAAAATCTAATTGAGTGTTTTGTTTATTTTTATGTATAGATCTTGCTATTTTGGAAGCGACAAGAAAGAATAGATTTGGTCTTCTTATTGGAAATGGCTCAGATATCGAGCAACAATGGATGTAAACAGTGTTCATCTTCCCATCTGGAAGCAACAAGAACAAAAGAAGTGGACAAAGAAGAGGCATTACAGATGGAAGCAGAGGCCTTAGCAAAACTGCAAAAAGATAGACAAGTGACTGAGACTCAGAGAGGCTTTGAGTTATCAAACAGCACCAGACAAAGAGCACAAGTTTTACAACAACAGGATTACGATCTTATGGTATTTCCTGAATCAGAGTCCCACAAGAGAGCAGTGGATATTGATGTAGAAAAGCTCACCCAAGCTGAACTTGAGAAACTTTTATTGGATGATGGTTTTGAGACTAGGAGAAGACCTGTGTTGCCTGTTACTCCTGCTCTGAACCCTTCATTTTCAGCACAGCTCTATTTTAGACCTAGTATTCAGAGAGGACCATGGCCACTTGGAATATCTGGGCCTTCCGCTTATACTTCTATTTGTCCTTCATCTTACAGTAAACAGGCTGCATTCCAGAATGGCTTCAATCCAAGAATGCCTACTTTTCCATCTACTGAACCTATATATTTAAGACTTCCAGGACAGTCTCCATATTTTTCATATCCTTTGACACCTGCCACACCCCTTCATCCACAAGGAAGCTTGCCAGTCTATCATCCAGTAGTCAGTCCTGATATGGCAAAACTCTTTGACAAAATAGCTAGTACATCAGAATTTTTAAAAAATGGGAAAGCAAGGACCGATTTGGAGATAAAAAATTCAAAAGCTACAGTCAACAATCTCCAGGTATCTCCAAAACCTGAGGATATTAGTAAATTTGACTGGCTAGACTTGGATCCTCTAAGTAAGCTGAAGGTGGATAATGTGGAAGTATTAGACCAAGAAGAATACAAAAATGTACCAAGTTTGCTAGTAGAGGATCCTTGGGATGCCGTTCTTTTAGAAGTGAGATCGCCTGCAAGTTGTCACCTTGAAAGAAAGGTGAATGGAAAAACTTTTTCTGGGGCAACTGTAACAAGAAGCCAGTCTTTAAATATTCGAAAAACTCAACTTACAGAAGTCCAGGGCCAAATACCTCAGGTATAGTCTTTTCTTACTAACTTTTCAAACTTAGTGTTACACAGAATTCATATTTGTGTGCATCATTTATTAGGAAAAAAATACTTTCTTTTTAAGTCTTGTTTTTCTTTGCTTCCAAAAGTCCTTTGTATGGCAAATTGCTTATTTTTAATATTATTTTTTTCTAACATAAATAAAACTAAAATTGAAGAACTGACTGTAACAAAGGTATTTAAAATATTCTTGCCCTTCCATATCTCATTATATGTCATCCTTTTTTATTTTTTCAAAACAATTTTGATTTCTAGCATCATTATAGAAATTCTCCTTATTTTGTGTTGTTTTTAATCATAAATGAGTGTATGAAAGAACCAGTGAAAAAAACCACAGAGAGACAGGAAAAAGCCATTTAAAGGACTCACCTTAAATATCATCATTGATAGAAGTGAGGAATGGAATAATAGCCTATGTTGTGTAGTTACTATGCTTGTGTAGTCTTAACCAAAAAAATTAGTTAAGAGGTAGGTGAAGCTGGTTGTCTTCACTCAAAAGAATCAGCAGGTTTAGACTTCTTCTTTCTGAAGATATCCCATTGCATATTAATATTTTTGTTCTTATAATGTCTGTAGATCCTGGGACTGGTTAAATTTTGTTCTCACTGCAGTGTGAATTGTGTCCTTTAATTAGATTAGCACTGTGCCTATTACTTTGGCATTAGGAGTCAACTAGCATCTAGGAAAGGAAGAACATATTTTTTAATTTGAAAGAGTGTCTGTGGAATTCTTGACTTTAAAAAGCTATTTTAGATATCTGGGGAAAGAAAGAAGCACATGTTAAGATTTAGGAGAACCTTGTTTCACACCTGTAATCCCGATACTCAAGAGGCTGAGTGAGGCAGGAGGGTCACCATGAGTTCTAGGCCCAACTCTGCTAACTAGTGAGTTCAAGGCCAGCCTGAGCTGTACAGTGAGACCTTGCCTCAAAACAATTAAAAATCAGTAACAAAAAAGATTTAGGAGAAAAACATGAGTATATTTTGTATAATGTATTCACAATCTAGAAAAATCTTAGCCCATTCAGTGTTTTTAAAATGGATTTTAAGACAAATGTAGTGGTATAGACCTGTAATCCCAGCACTTGGGAGCCTGAGGCAGGAGGATCACTGCATGTTCAAGGCCAACCTGAACTATGTGGCAAGACCTTGTCTCAAAAAAAAAAAAAAGTATTTGACCATAATCCACATGCAGAAAAACACTAGTTCTCTTAAATTTTTCAATATTATTTACAGTGAACTATCTTAATACCTTTTAACTTAAAACCATAAGTTAATAGCACATTTTAAGTTGGAATCAGAAGCATCTATCTGTGGCTTTATTTCCTCTTAATCTGTCTTCTTGTCATACTAAATATCCCCCTATCCTATACTGGGAATCAAATTCAGAACCTTGTGCTTGACAGGCAAGAATGATGCCAATGAGCCATATCTCTGGCCCCATTCTAAAATTTTTAAAACAAAATAACAGTGACTATTTCGTGAAGAATTCAAAAGAAAAGTCACAGATGATGTACCTAAAAGTAGGGTTATATATGATTTTTTTTCCCCCAATATTGACGATTGAATCTAGGATCTTCCACTGAACTACATCCCCAACTCATTTGTAGTTTTTTTTTTTTCTTTTTTTCTGGTACTGGGGATCGAACTTGGGCCCTTGTGCTTCGAAGGTAGGTGCAGTACTGCTTGAGCTAAGTCTCTGGCACTCATTTGTAGTTTTTGTTCGGAAACCGTCTCAC